>JAZGUH010000784.1:0-209998 GCA_037893225.1 Hippasteria phrygiana | reverse complement strand
CACAGAAAACATAATAATATAATAACAAGGACTAATCCATTCGATCAGAGGGAAGGTGCTTTGCACGTGTTGTTTGTCTGAACTCCTGCCATGTTTAGAGAAAAGGTTGTCAGACCTTTCTTAAAATCTATCGTGGCCCTGAAGGGACATCAAACATCGCAGATTTCTGCGCAGATTTCTGCGCAGATTTCTGCGCAGATTTCTGCGCAGATTTCTGCGCAGATTTCTGGGCAGATTTCTGGGCAGATTTCTGGGCAGATTTCTGGGCAGATTTCTGGGCAGATTTCTGGGCAGATTTCTGCGCAGATTTCTGGGCAGATTTCTGCGCAGATTTCTGGGCAGATTTCTGCGCAGATTTTTGCGATGTCGCACATTTTATTGTAGATTTTTGCGCAGATTTTTTGCGATTTCGCATATTTTATCGCACATTTCTTTGCAGATTAGTCCACATTGAACGCATACGTTCAATTATGATACACGCAGTAGTTAATCTGGAAACCTTTTGGTAAAGCTGCAGTATTGTAAACAAAATGCAGTTTTCTGCACTTTTGAATGAAAAATTCTCGTTGGCCCTTGAACACATTTTACTTTATGCATTTGAGATTCTGAGTCTGCGGCTGAATCCACGGCCGAAATCTGCAAAGAAATGTACGATAAAATGTGCGACATCGCAGAAATCTGCGATAAAATATGCGACATCGCAGAAATCTGCGCAGAAATCTGCGCAGAAATCTGCGATTAAATGTGCGACATCGATTAAATTTGCGCAGAAGTGTGCTATAAAATGTGCGATAAAATGTGCGACATCGCAGAAATCTGCAATAAAATGTGCGATATCGCAGAAATCTGCGATGTTTGATGTCACTTCAAGGCCACGATACTTATCCCCTTGCTGTTGAGCTTACACGTGGAGTAAACAAACTTTAGATAAGTCCAGGCCTATATATAATCTTTTTTTATAGGCGGGATGGGGGCAGGTGTCAGCAGGCATCAGCAGGCCGTCTCTAAGGGAGGCCAGGAGGGGCCAGGCCCCCTGGCAACCAATTGTCCCCCATTGGCAAATGCAGCTGTGTTTAGATTCGAGCTCTACACAGTAATATTTAATACAAACTTGTAAGCTTTATAATACTGGCCAAAGATTTCCTTCTGAAATCAGTAGTAAAGCCAACTCAAAGTTCTTCCACATAATAATCACATTGAAATAGATCCACTTGTCGTTTTATGTACACATGTTGATTTCGCATGCAGGCCAAGGTGAGTGTATCTGTCTGTTACCTACCTCCCCAACCCCAGCCAGACAGGTGCGGCTATTTTCAATACGCCTTTCTTATGCAAATTTGAATTGAAAAGAAGGCTGGAGCCGTCTCTCGGCGAAAAGCTCTTCAGCGATGCTTATTAGTAATACATTGCGATTACGTATGCAAAAAAAATGCACCTATTAACAAAATTGTTTCCCCACCCCTCCCGGGGCTGCCGCACCCCAATGTTGGAATTGTCATTTCGGACGTGACCAAACCCCCACCTCTTGGCCGGAGTGGGGGGGGGGGGGGGGGGGGGGTGTAAGGCGTGTGGGAACAACTATAATTGATGTGCATTATTTTGTGCATTATTATGGACCGCATTGTGTAGCGATGCCGATGAAGTGCTTTTTCAAGTAAACCAGCTAAACGTCCCGTGCAGCCTACCATTGCGGTCCACACTTGGTGATTCTGGTCACCTGGGTGAAAAAGGTCTATACTGTTCCTTGAGTATTATGTAAACCTTTACAGGGAGATTAACCCAATACGAAAAGGACGATGACCTTACCCAAAGTATGACCGATATTTCTTATCATACTCGGTCAAAGTTTATTCTTTGTGTCAAAACAAGCGGGTTGCATTGAGTCCGCCCAACCCAGTTTATGTTCAAACACTTGATGCTTACAGATAATTATTAGCCAGTCACGCAATGTTAAAGGAAACATGATATAGGATTTATATTGCATTATTCCTGCTTAAAACAATAAATTATTATCTTGACAATGATATTTTGTGTCCAGTGACAATTATTTCACAGATTAAATATGAGAAAACAATTTTTGAAAATGTTTGTCCAAGCTACTCCGCCCCCTGAGTGGGACCCTCATTAACATAAGTGTGTGACGTAGATCGAGGCACATTACCCATTCATCACGGGTATGCATTGTGTGTACATTGTACGGCAAAAATTCTTCGTCCAAAATCTAAGCAAAATATAGTGGTTTTTCGGCCATGCCGACAAGGTGTGTGGCTGCTGGGTGCAGCAAAACAACGACGGGTGGAGTAAGCCTTCATGTATTTCCAACTGAAGCGAAATATCGGAGAATTCGGACGGCGAAAGTAAAGGTGACAAGAGCAAAGAGGTCCGGCCGAGCAGCTTTTCAGCGTTATGTAGCGACCACTTTGAGCCGTCGTGTTTCGATACTGGTATTTTCAAATCCTTTGGGATGACCATTAAAAATATGCTCAAGTCCACTGCCACCCCAACAAAGTTCCCAGATGTGAGTAAGATAAAGGCGAAAGCAGTTAAACGGCCCATTCCCCGAGGAGCCTTCGCTAAAAGGGAGAAAATCAGGGTAAGTTCGATGTTAGTTGTTGTTGCAACTTACAAAATTTCACGTGTAGACCTAGTGTGTGTATACGGGCCGGGTCCAGACTATCGAGTCGATCCATGAATTCCGGCGCCTCGGTTACGTCACGAACAGCGCCCTCAATTTTAGTCTCAACAAATTTCAAAAAGGGGGGGGTCAATTTTTGAGCGGCAAATAATCACACTAAAACTTCGCTTAAACCAGTTTGGCTTTTAATTCACATTTAATACATATAAATGAATTTATTTATGAAATAAAATGTTATCCGGTCAATTTGAGGAGCATGGTTCCTTTAACTGCTCTTGTATGTATTTTACCATGTAGGTCTTATACATATCAATGATGGACATTAAGAATTGCTTATGTCAATGTTCATGCCACAGATCATGCGCAGTTCTACGAAATTTCGAATATTTAAAAACAAGTGCGGAAAATGGAATCTGCGTCGGGGAATCGGCCAGCCGACGCGGGCATGGCAAGCTCGGTGGTCGAGTGGTTGAGATATGCAGTAGTAAGCAGGAGGTCCACCCATCACCGCGATGTAGGCCTATTACTTTTCAAGAAAATGTTGAAGGGTTCACGGACCTTTTTTATCTGTCAGAATACAAATATATCACTGAGTTTAAGTTGTCTATTAATCTTGACTGAAGTACAGACAGGGATCAACAACTCGTTTGTATTTATCCCACGAGCGCCGAGTGGAACACGGAATAATGTAGTGCGTCCGTATCTTCAAGCAAACTTGACGCGCAGTAAAGATGGAACACGCACGGTGCTGTGCGCGAAACCTGTACCACGTATACGGGAATTCGCCGAACAAATTGAGAAGCCATTCTTGCTCTGGTGCCACGCTCGCGTGCAGGTTGCCCGCGTTCTTTAATTTCAGTCGCGGGCGCATTTTGGCAAGTTGTAAACACCCTGTTGGTCGAAGCTGCGTCGAGCGCGTGCGTAAAATACGCACGCGAGCGTGGTGCCACCGCAGTAAATGCTTCTAATTTTGGTCGCCGAATTAGTCTATATAGACTAATCCGGCGACCAAAATTAGAAGCATTTACTGCGGTGGCGAGGCGCTCGCGTGCGTGTTAATTAGACGCACGCGCTCGACGCAGCTTCGACCAACAGGGCGTTTACAACTTGCCAAAATGCGCACACGACTCAAATTAAAGAACGCGGGCAGCCTGCACGCGAGCGCGGCGCCACTGTAAAAATGGCGTCGGCGAATTCCTGTATACACGCACACATATTTTAACACAATAAACAGGAGCTATCCTTAAAAAAACGTAACAAGTGCATGTGCGCCAAAACAGACGTGACGATCCACATGGGACGCAAACGCGCAGCTTTTGAATTACCAATAGATTATGCAGCACTGCGTTTGGCGTATCGCGCAATTCGCAGAATTAGAACAGCGCAACACACGGAGTGTGATATGGGCCGTGCATGGGGGTTATTATCATACTATCAGCTGCCCGGATAGACCAATCAGGATCGAGGATTGAAGTTTGCTTGAAGATAATGTAACTGATTAGTAGGTGTCAACGTCCTTAATGGACGGGCCCACTTGAAGTGGAAACGTGCAGTTTTTCTAAATCAAAACGGAACTCCACACACCCCTTTTAGTAAATGGATTTAACTTGCATGTAAAACTTAAAAAGCAAACAAGCGTCACTTACACGCTACATAACGTGCAGCATATAAAAACCGCTCAAGAGAACGTCAGCCCACAAATTAAAACTCGAACCGAAGACTCAAGAGTTTGACGTAACAGCAAATGGCCATGGAGTTGTTAGGGTTTGAAATGTCTATGACTTGGCTGCTTGTCATCGGTACAGTACTCGTGCTAGCATGGTAGGTATATTCTGCTCCTTCTGAATACCCTATCATAGCATAGATAGACTAGCATATTCCGAGAACACAAACGTAGTTTGGAGAGAGTCTCTTTAAATATTCACTATACGTGCACTTTTTTGTTTTGGTAATACCCTTTTTACTGCATTGTAGGTTATCTAACAGATTTACTTTTAATACCATGTGCCCTACAGTTACAGAAATATCAGGCGAAGTAAAACAAAACATGTTTAGCGTCCCCGCCCTCTTCCTTTTTGGGGTTCGCTGGATTTTTAATTTTTTTTATATTTTTACCAGTGGAAAATGAGCTGAAAAAAACACCCAAAATGTCAACCGATCCATCGGAAAATAGAATACAAGCTTATACTAAAACTATTAAAAACCAAGGTAAACATGTTCAATTCTGTTGTCCAAGATGTCTCTTTTATTTTTGTGTCTTAGAACAGTTGAAAAACCTACGGTTGTCGGAAATTCATGAAAAGAATGGCTGCATTATTAAAAAAAAAAAAAAAAAACGCAATTTTTAAAAATTTACTTGGCCTTACCTGTACTTTGCCTTTTCCTTTAAATTAAAAATTCGCCCCGAGTCGTTTTCTCCCCTACAAAAGTTTTAGTACAGATTTACCATTTGTAATCTTTATAAACTTCGTATTTCTAGAACTGTTGGCGTTGGCTTCGATAGGTCGGCAAGTGTTCTTGTTGATTGTAGGTATGACTGGTGGTGTCATCAGTACTTCCAGAGACGAGGCATTACGACAACTGACTACATTCCATTCTTGTTGATTGTAGGTATGACTGGTGGTGTCATCAGTACTTCCAGAGACGAGGCATTCCGGTAGCTGACTACATTCCATTCTTGTTAATTGTAGGTATGACTGGTGGTGTCATCAGTACTCGCAGAGACAGGGCATTCCGGTAGCTGACTATAGCCTATTATCTTCTTGTTGATTGCAGGTATGACTGGTGGTGTCATCAGTACTTCCAGAGACGAGGCATTCCGGTAGCTGATTATATCCCCTTCTTTGGGAACCACCTGCAGTGGCGCCATGTAAGATTTAAATGAGCATTTTTTAATATACATATGTATAGGCTGTACATTTTTATTCGTGTGATGTCCCGTCCGGTAAAAGATCACAATTGTTGTTTTCAGTGCACTATGGTACTATTGCCTATTTTCGGTCTTCACCTTTTACATCTTGTTTGTGTTTACACAGTTGTCTGTAAATAATACAGATATATGATAAAACATGCCTCACATACACACAGTCCCATATGAAGCTCAATAGTGATTAAAACAATAAGAATTAAATTATTATTTGCCAATATTCATAAGATGGAATTTGCGTCGGGGTGATGTACATTCAATTTATGGGGGTTTTTCCAGAACTGTTTGCATATTTTCTTTCTTAATTATATTCTTATCCTGTTTCTGATGATGCAGGGACTTTGGAAGGCATTCGCTAATTATACCAAGAAGCATGGAAAAGTTGTTGGGTATGTCAAAAATATAGGCATGGCATGTGGATTTCAAATAATAGTTTATTTTCGGTTTTATCAAGTATCTTGTGATGTATACAGATGCAAGATGCTCTATAGAGAAATAGATTTAATAGAATTTGTTAGATTTGTTAGAAACAGTTTTTACTGCTAGAGTTGTTGTTTCGTTATGCAAGCCAAGGTGTATTTTCTCCTACGTGTATACGAAGTATTTTTGTCGATACGTAGACTTCTTAGTTAAGTTAAATTAAATGAAAACAACTATACCCAAGATAATAGCCATTCGAACGAATTATTTATAAGATGGAATGAAAACAAACACCGTGGATGAAGCTTGTTTGGAAAAAATATGTTTATAACGTTCCTTGATTATACACGTAACTGGTAAATTATATTTCTTTATAGAATGTATGATTATCGACGGCCAGTTCTGATTATAACTGATGCTGACATCCTAAAAAGTATCTTGGTCAAGGATTTCTCCAGTTTCTACAACCACAGGGTAAAATTCTCCTTTGTACTTGCTAAAATGTTTTCCAAAAATCATGACAATCGATGACGATCCTACTCAATAATGACTGCATACGCTTTGCCCGGTTTCGTGGTGACAGGTTAAATTATGTACAGTAATCATGCAAGTAACTCGGCTGTCATGATTCATGCAGCGTTTCGTTGGGGGTAAAGGTTGGGGAATGTATTAATGAATATTCACTCAAGGGAATGGTGTAGGCCTTTGGGGGGAAATTCCTTTACGAATCTTAACATGGAAAACAATGGTAAAAGTTTTTTATTATCGTTTTTGTTTTATAGAACAATCCAATGGTATTGGCACCCATGGATAGATCAATGTTTTTCTTGGAGGATGAGAAGTGGAAAGATGTACGCAATACTCTTAGTTCGTCATTCACCGCATCTAAGATGAGAAAGGTATAGTGCTAATTGTTAGTGTTCAACATTTATTATCATTTCTCACTTTTTATCAATTTTCACTGTTGAATAAATTAGTCTCTGTCTTTTGCGTTTACTTAATTGTTAATGTTTTCTGATCTGAATGTCAACCACGTCAGCGACAATGTCAAATTGACGATTGTTCGTATTTTGAAAGTTGTTATTTTAATCAACTTGATCTTAATTCTGAAGGTCATTTTTTATATATTATTCTATGTGAATGCCAGGAGTCTCTGCAGGCACTACCATGATATACCGAATTACTTGTGGTCTCTCAATCACCCCTTCACCATCTATGGGTTCATACAGACCTGGGTCAAATACCCTCTACTCCATACGTCCTGATGGCTGATTATTAACTTGTCCTCTCTTCTCGCTCCAACATGATTGGGGAGGAGCGGGTTTGTTCATTTACGAGTCTCTAGAATTCTGAATTACATCTAATACAGATGTTTTTGCTTGTACATGTACAATTGGCCTCCACACTCTTTTCTGTATCTTTTATTTTATCTATTATTGTTGTTTGTTCACATTGTTGCAACGTACCGGTATATGGAAATAAATGTTTCTTGAACTGAACATCACTTGAAGTACATAATAGTGAGAATCGGTTGCTGTACAATAATTTATGTTGTTTATCTCACCTGTAATTTACGGTAACATCTGCAGATGTCTCCTCTCGTAAATGAATGCTGCGATACTCTAGTGGCAAGCTTCAGCAAGGCAAGGCAGGGAGGAAAAGCTGTGGACTGCAGAGAGTACGTTTGAAGAGATATTTGCCTTTGAAGTTTACGGGTTGTGAGAATGTGTAGTCGACCGCAACTCGGGTCCAATGTACACGTTGTGTGGTCTAAAAAGTGTTTGAATAAAACAAAGTGTACCAAACACGTTGGCAAACAATTATCAAATTTCGCAAATGGCCATACGTACGAAATGCGTACTCATTGTTTTAACATTGTACTTGGAACCAGTACAAATTGAGAATAAAAGCATTAATAAATACTTCAGAAAAAGTCAATAGATAATAATAATAATAACAATAACAATTCTAATAATAATAATAATAATTATAATAATAAAAAAAACGAAAAAAATTGACAAGATTCGGGAGCCACTAATATGACAATTTGTAGTTTGTGAACGTGTTACCATCGATATATCCTTGGCATATCCAGGCTTTGAAACCAACTGCAAGAGACAAAATAGTTTTCATAAAAATAGGACTTGTTCGCCTATAAGACTATACCGGTCCATTTTAAAACTTAATTGGAGGGGGCGGGGTTAGCTAAGAGGGGTATAATGCGTGTATATCACGGGATCCAAATGGGGCGTTTCTTTCTATTTTCATTATTAAAGGAAAAACAAATGAAAGTATATGCACACAAACAAAAATCACATGACGTCGCCACGGCGTGTAACTCCGCCACTCCATCACCGATTGGATGCAATGCTGTCTCGTTTGTCTCTTTCAGGCTGTTTGGTGGTTTTACCATGGATGTCATTGCAAAGTGTGCCTTCGGTCTAAAGGTGGACTCCCAACAGAACAAGGATGATCCGTTCGTGAAGCACGCAAAGAAAGTATTTCAAACAAACCTGTTCGGGTTTGCGGTCATGACTACATGTGAGTAAATCTATATAATAGGCGCTGTATTTATACGTATAATAAAAATGCTAGGCAGCCGTGTTAGTCCACAGAATAGATATATAGATATGTAGCCGCGTCCTTCGCAATTCAGCATCCCAGCTGCGAGTAAGGATGATTAGCCTCCTAAATTATTATTATATATATGTCCAACTTATTAATCTATTTAATTCTTGCTGCTTAGCCGACACATAGCACTTTATTTATCGAAAGCGTGAAGAAACCTGTGAAAAGAGGGTGATAGAGAAATGGATTTAGTGGTGAGGGAAACATAATAAGACAGGACCAATTGATCCACATGTTGGCCTATGCGGGATTCGAATCTGGTCACAAGGTAACGAAATTACAAATACTCCAACCTCTGTTCATATAGAGGTTTCGTTAGCGCACAGTTAGTGCGTACGCCGACGATTAGCTCAAAACGGTACGCGACGAAAATTTGTAAAATAATGTTCGTTGGTTTTATCCGTTTCTTACTTACATGTAGTGCGACCGCTATCCGTGTAAACAAGGTGATTACGTTTAGGATGAGTGAGGAAAACGCCAAACAAGCGAAAAAACTGATGAGGTCACGGGAACTAAACATAGTTGTCTCTCTAACCGTGCGCTAACGAAACCTCTCTATTTTCTCAATGAATTTCGATTTCATTAACTCTAAAATATAAAGACTCAAGATTTTGTGTAAGTTCAAGAACTGAGTTGCATGGTATGGCAATACCTTACACCCTTCTTTTAGGACAACTTCTTTTTCTTGTTTTATTTTGCTAGCTGCCTTTCCGTTCTTGACATCAATCTTCAAATACTTCGAAGTTAGCATGTTTGATGCGAAATCCATGGAGTTTTTTCGGCAAGTTTCAGAAGCTGCCTTTAGAATGCGTAAAGATGAGGGTAGCGGTGCATCAAAGGTCAGTTTATAAAGTGTGGAATGTAGGGCCATTTTTGAAAATATTTGAATGAATGCTAGAAATGCTCAGGGTCTAGTAACACAATACAGTCGATGCAAAACATAATAAAACTTATAGATCGTCTATACCTCACAAGGATGATAGATGATTTACCTTACCTTTACTTATTCAGTTGATTTAGATTCTTATTCAGAAAGGCCTTTTGAGAATCGTCAAAGACTGATAACGGAAAAAGGTTCTATAGGAACATTGTCAGAGACAGATGTTTACATAGTGAAAATTTCTGTGTGGATTAATCGTCAGATTATGGATTTCATATGATTTGTCTACGTTCTATTGACAGCAAATTGACGTACTGCAGCTGATGCTAAATGCTCATAATGACACTGAACGGGAAGAGGAAGACACACTCTACACAGAGAATGGCAAGGGGAAGGGGGGAGTGGGCCATCGCAAGGCACTGTCAACAGTTGACGTCTTGGCTCAGGTAAATTTAGTGGCCCAGCAAGCTTTAGATGTATCGTAAGAAATGACATGGAATAGTGTACCTAATTAAGGGATGAGCGATTTATTTATTTATTTAGTTTTATTGAATTCTTTCTAGTAATTGAACCAAGGATTCATCAAACGCGCATATCGCACGGTAGTTCGAAAGCTTTAAGAAACCTGTAGGAATGCGACGAAGAAAATAATGTTCAGTTTTAGAAGTGGGAGGAAACCCCAGAATGATATTCTGGGGAAAATCAAAACCCGACTGCAACCCGACTCCCTGATTGAAGTGTTTCTGCTCCCCGTCCTCTTACAATAAATGCAATATTATTTTCTGTTATCTTTCAAAATTCATTCCACTTAATGGAGTAATGACAAAGCGCCAGCTTGCCGAGCTTGGCAAAATGGAAATCGTGATTTGAATTTCCCCGTGTGCGGCCTTTTTGGATTCCATCTTGTTTGTTATTCCACAGGCGGTCCTATTCTTTCTGGCGGGCTACGAGACAACCAACACGCTGTTGAGCTTTACTGCATTCTTACTCGCTACCAACCAAGACGCACAAGAAAAACTGCATGCCGAGATTGACAACCTCGCTCCCACAAGAGATAACCTTGGCTATGACGTCATTGCTAAGATGGAGTATCTGGACATGGTGATAAACGAATCTCTCCGCATGTATCCTCCAGCAATTAAGTAAGAATCCAGGGAAATTAAAACATGTAGTTAGATTATTCATCATGCAATGATAATCCTAATTTCCTGATGAAAATCATCGTTAGTATATGATTATAAATTAGCTTTCTTGTGTAATTTGATATTTGTATAATTATATATAGGCCTATAAAGGCAATATATTTAGAAGTCCCATGCATTTTGTGGTTGTGCGATTATTTACCGTAAGATGGTCTTTATACTTTCCTTTTTGATGTACATGTATAATGTATGTTTATTCACCACAGGCATTTGTAGGTGTCTGTATAAAACTGCTGTTAATTTTCTGATGTCATACCTCGATTTACTGTGATTGTTGCCCCATTTGTTAAAATAAGTGTGTGATAATTATCTATTTTTCAGTCTTGATCGTATCTGCAATGAGACAATCACCTATGGTGATCTGACCATCGAAAAGGGGCTGAATGTGTTTGTAAGCGTCATGGATGTTCATTATGATGAAGACTACTGGACAAACCCAACCAAATTTGACCCTGAAAGGTAAGCAACCTTAAGCAAAATGATGTGAAGAAAAATTATGCCTTTGATGTTATTTAAAACTTGTTCGTGTCTCTCGAGGTAACAGTCAACTGCGACGAATGGTTCCGAACAAAATAATGATTAACTTATACCTGATGAAAATTACAGAACTTTAGCAGTAGAATGTGTCATTATAGCTAAACACCCGCCCAGCTGAAAAAGAGAGTATAGACGAATTTCACATTAGCCCCCTCTGCGCACTTCCGGGTTGTATGCGAGGATCTCAGTGCTGAACACCCCCTCCCCTCACTTTTTAGAGTGGGGGGAGGGGGGGGCACAGCATATCAGATGTCCCCCTACTTTTTGATTGCCAATTAGAAAAAATGCTAAATAAAAAAATATATATTTGGGTGAAAGATAATGTTTGATACAATTTTTGATCAAAGAACTGATATCGTTCGAATGGTAATTTTTATTACTTACTAATTATTGACCTGTGGGCTTGCCGGTGCATGTAAAGGACCACGCGTAGACTGAAGACAAGTCGTTAGACAGTCGTGTTTTGTCCGCGGGCGCCGTCACTATTATATTACCAGCGCGGTACGTTATGTTAATACGCCCTCCGTTCGTGAAGCTCCGACATGTCTAACGACTTGTCTCCGGGCGGATATTCAAATATGCAACCAGTGCAGGTATAAAGCAGCCAATGGTAGTCTATCTGACATAATACGAAGTACCAATTAAAGGTATGGGGATTTTTTATTCTAGGTCAGTGTAATTTATTTTTTCGAAAAAGCGAAAACTAAACTACAAGAAGTTATCTCAAACCTTCAAAGAATGAGGGCGCGCTTGTACTCACGCGCGCGTGACGTACGCCCGACACCTGCACGACTTTATTACTAGCTGTGTACTGTATGCCTTCCACGATAATGTAAGATGATTTGTCAAGGCCTGCAATAGCTCCCCCCCCCCCCCCCCCCCCAATTTCAGAAGCAATCGACGCCCTTGGTAAGTTGTTTACTTAGCACTGGGATCCTCGCTTTCAAACCAGGAAGTGCGCAGATCAGTGCTATTTTTGCCAATTCGGGGTTTGTCTATAGCGAAACGAACCTTCGGTTACAATTGTTTGATAACATCGTTTTATCTATATCTTTATTAGTTTGGGTATAAACAAGTCAGGCCGATTTAAATTTTAAAAAGGTGCAGGCCTGTATGCGGGGGGGGGGGGGGGGGGGGGGTGGTGATGATTTCCGCTCATAAATTACAAAAGTCACTATAGTTAGCCTATACTACAAATTCTGCCTTAAAAGTACATGTATCACTTATGTGAAAATTTGTCACGGTAAATGCAAATTGTACGACCTCCTTCGTGGTACGTGTTGATGCATGTGTTACAATGTTAGTGACGACGACCACCCCCCCCCCCCCCCCCCCCCCCCCCCCCCCTCTCCCCAGTCTCGGGGCAGGCAACGTGCCTGAAGTGTCAACTGTGTAATTGTTTATAATTGCAAGTTGTCACCTTGGTACTTAATTCTTTTTAATGGATATCGGATTTAAATATATTTCCCAGGAATTCCTCATTGGCATCTGCATAAACAGACACACTTCTTATCACACAGCAGGGGCGGATCTAGGGGGGGGGGGGGGGGGGTTGCAACCCCCTCTTGGGCTGCTGAGCAAAGTGTGACAAGCAATTTTTCAGCCCAATATGAGCAAATTCCTTCTTTAAAAACCACAAATTATGCAGCTTTCAAACGTGCCTAAGTGCCTAAGATTGCAGGAGAAAGCCGTCTGATTTTTCAAATTTCCGGGAGGTATGCCCCGGACCCCCTATAATAGGAACGTACCTTCGGCACTATCACGTTGGGTGGGTGAATGGTACAACCCCTCCCTAAATGACAGGCTAGATCCGCCCCTGCACAGTTACTACGGTGTCAAATGTGGCATACCGGTACTCCTTTTTTTGTCATTTTAGGTTCAGCGCCGACAACAAAGGTTCCATCAAGCCATGCACCTACATACCATTTGGCTTTGGTCCACGTATCCTGCTTCGGTATGCGCTTTGCTTTAATGGAAGGCAAGATGGCGCTGGTTCGTGTTCTGCAGCAGTATCGCTTTGATGTCAGCTCGGAAACTGAGGTAGGCCTATAGGAAACATCCGAGAGTATTTCGTTTTCGTGACTCCGCTTGGAAACGCCCATCATTTACCAGTAGCACATTTCCATTGCAATTTGTTACATTATTACAGATTAATTACTGGATATTGATGAAACAAACGGTTTAAAATGTAAGGTTTGGGTAAGGGAATGTTTTTCCGGATTGGTTTTACGGGCTGAATGAATGAATGGGATGAATGAACCTTTATTTTTTCCCCTCAGATTCCACTTTCACTTGGCAAAACCGCACTCATCGCCCCGAGGATACTGAAGTTGAATGCTGTCCCAAGGAACCTAGGCCATCCTACGTTCACAGATCATGTGAATTATCATTTCGTTTTAAAGCGCTAGCTGCAGCCTCCCCCTATCCGCTACTTGTATTCTGCTGTGAACATTTGTTATGGCATTTTACATGGCATAGATTTATTCTGTAATACATATAACCAATACATACATACATACATACAGTCCAAACGAGGGCCTTAATTTTTGTTGAACTAACTGAATACATTGAATAAAGTAAAACTAATTAAAAACTACAATTTTCCGGGAGGAGGTTCATTGTTCCTATTAGCCTTTTAGAGGTGCAAGGGGGTGCAAGGTGAGCAACTTCCCCCCCCCCCCGGCGGCATTTGAGGCGTCATAAAAATAAGAAATGGTGTTTTTAAGACGGATTTCAGACGGTTCAGACGCTGTTTGTCCTCCCTGATACAAAATGCTGGATACGCTACTGCTTCCACCCAGTTACCATCTCTCACAGAGTCGAGTAAACTAAGCATACTGGTGAAATATAGTTTGGTAGATGACAACCCCTTTTCAAGTTGTTAAAAGTTTGTGATAGCATACATCATACCTCTTCAGTTCACCCGATTTATTTCATTTTGTTACCGAACCTTTTTCCTTTCAGTTATTAGACAGTCACATGCATTCAATGGCTCATGTTTTCTTTGTGAAAATAAAAGATTGATTAGCTGTGACCTTAGATTTCTCGCTGCTCGAATCCTTTTGTACTTGATTGTTTTCAATAGAAAGTGGGAACATTGATACAAGCTGTGATGGCTTTGTGAACTTCGGTTTCCTTGGCCCGGACTACAAACCTTTTACAGAAGCCTGAAGAATCAAAGATATGTGAGGGGTAACTTCTAGTGTTGGCGAGACCAACATACCTCCCCTTTAAAGAAGTGGATAAAGGAATACATGTATTTTTTTTAGCAGTATCTTATGGCGTAATCGTCCCATACTCGACTGTTTATTTACTCGTTCTCGGCCCGTACTCGGACTCGGGATTATATCATCAATGTTCTCGAGAAATTGGTACATGTACTCAGATTGTAGGACTAGACTCCAACCTGCTGACCATTTCGAATGGGGGTGTCGTCACATTTTTTGTAGACGGGTGTGACCCCGTCAATAAGTAAAGCTTCATTTTCGTGTTGTCAACTTTACGGTTTTTAGTATTTTCTCTTATTTTTTTGGGAAGCTGGGATATTTCATTGTCGGTTTCATATTTTTGAACTTCCTGATGTCAGCGTCCCTATTGGTTGAAGCAGTACATAACGTTTCAATACGTCTCGACCCAACCTCGTTACCATGGGTACGATCTTGCGGCGCCATGTTTTCCACCATGCCTTGCTCGATCTTAACCCCTGGAATTGTGTAAATTACCATATCCCACATAGTGGGATATGGTAATTATGGACTGCAGTCGATGTGTTTAACGCGCGACGCAGTGTTTTTAGTAGGAAGGTTTTATTTGTAGAATCAATCTTTTGAAGGATGCGATTAGCTCCAAATAACATGCCTAATGTTTTTCCCGCCTGACGTTAAATCTAACACTGCACTGAGTACATGTAGTAGTAACAGGCCGGCCTGGTGAGATTCGGGAGGAAGGAAAAGTATGACGACCGTCATGACCGTTTCCGCCATTATCGCCGGATGTCAGTTGTGTAATTTTTCCAAATGTTTTTCTCGGCTGTTTTCGCAATTTGTCAAACCTTTCGATGCATCTTCTGCAGCGGCGGCAAACACTGTCATTGAGAATGAGCTGCTTCTTGAACTGGATAAATGAGTAAATTACTATCGATTGGAACATTTTGATTTCCGGCCTCGACTCGAATTTATAATATGTGTGCCTTTTCTGTCTCTGTTTAATTTAACATAAAATACATGTATTCCTGACCAGAAAAAATCCATATCGTTTATCGTAGCCACCAAGACTAGTGGCCTTGTTTTGATAATGGAAAAAAGTGCTCGGAGTCGTTTTGCTGACGTGACGTGACGAACAGGATGTTAACGCGGGCGCGGCGCGAGCGCACACAGGGCGTTAAACATTCGGATTACGCGCGCGGTTTACTTTCAGCACATAAATATTCATTTCGAATAGCCAGTCAGCGTCGTTTACGTATTCCTCACGGCCAGGGGTTAGTGAAGGAACGCACACGCGCCCATGGAGTCGAGGATGGTCTCGACCATAAGCAGTTTCGCGGATACCGCCATGTTTTTCTCGATACCGCCATCTTCAGAGGTCAAGCGCAAATACAGTGCATGATCTCCATGGAAATTAGTAGCATGCGCGCACTTTAGGCATGCGCAAACCATAATATCTGACATGGAGATCATGCATTGAATTTGAGAGGGAGTGATATGATGTGGGAGCGCTCTGATGTCATACCACACATACGCAAATACAACGAGGTGCAGCTAAAGATACGGGTACCTGTATTGTATTTGCAATTTCCTTTTATTACATATTTAACAGTTTTTCAGAATACAAAGAAAGCATTTTTCTTCTCGTTTTTTCCCATTTAACTCAGAGCTAAATGACTGAATATACGTAAAACAATATACCTACATGTATATTTATATAACACCCATTTTATCAGATTAAATATGCTTGATCGACTTTATCTAAAATATTTTATCATGCGAATCATGCATTTCAAAATTCACAATACTTACAAGCAATATTACAAAAAAGGTAACACTCTAAAATATTAAAAAAGTAAGCATGCACCAATACTCGTTATGGTAAGATAATATCGTATAAATATGCAAATAAACAATACCACTGAGTTTTCCATCGTTGATATCTTAAAATGACTACAATAAAGTCTGTACTATATAAAAGCACTGCATTGTGCATTCTAAAGGGCACTGTTAATTGTGTTCGCCCCATTTGAAAGGAACACGTTTAAAGATACATTGCAACATTGTTTGACAACCAAAGAAAAAAAGGGTAACACAGCCACTCTCAAACCAACTATCACACGGGACATAAACACTATGCCAGGCATGTCATTAATTCGCTGTTCATTACACAGAATATTGTGTGTCAAAACAATTTGCAATTACACTGAAATACAGATGTTGATTGATTTAACAAAAGCTTTTTCACACTAAACAAAATCTCGGGGGTGGCCCGAAGCGACGGGGGGGGGGGGGGGGGGGTGAGAATGTGCGACGTTTCACACTAGCCGTTTTTGCCCCGGGGCCACCCCCGAGATTGGTCCTCACCCCGGGGCTGATATAGGTTTGCGCGAACGAGTGTGGAAACGACGCGGGGTGAAACGCCGGGGTGAGTTCGCCTCGGGGTTCGGCGCTCTAGTGTGAAAAGGCCTCAGGTTAAATAAATTAGTCAGATGACGTCTCGGAAGAGTGGCGCTGGTAGTTTCCTTTCAGTTGGAGGCGGAGCAAAGGAGGGAGGGGCAAGTTATAGTGACACTGTCTCAAGTATCTATGAATATCGGAATACTCTTCTGCGGTAAACACTGATTCATGAGAAATTGATGGAAAGACATGTTCGAAATTAGTTCTTAGCTGAGTAAAATCAACCGAGCGGCCATGAAAATTGTCCCAACGAGGTTTGACGTATAGCAGTCACAGCCTTTTGCATAGGCCTAGTTACAGATTTTATTTATATTCCTTACTCTATCTTCAATCACTAAGAAATTTGTAAAGGAAAATTCATATTTTGCATGCATAAAACACTATGAAAGCTTATTTTGTGCATTTGTTTCCTTTCTGCACCATCGTCAACAATATCCTGCTGCTTATATACACGCTGTATACTTAGACGCGTGTTTGTACTCTTCAGTTAAACGAAGTGTACACGATTGGTAATCCTCAAATTGTCTTTTTTACTGATTTTTTACAAAATACCTTACTAGACTAAGTTAATAGTAGTCTCAATCATCCTGTGAAATTATGGCACCAGGTGTGCTGTCTGTTGTCAAGAAAAGTGGAAATTTATATCGTTTTCCAACGATTTCCAGCCGGAAATCGTTGGAAAACTGCCATGTAGCCTTTAGTCAAGGCGCGCGTGGCTATAACCGGACGAGTGGCGCGCCCCGGAAATGCTGGCATACGGGGCTCGTCACACGTCCAGGTAGCCATGCGCGCCTTGACTAAAGGCTATCATCCGCCCGACGGTTGAAAAGGAGGGCCGTTTTTCTCTCGTTTTTTTCGCCATCCAACAACGCAAAACTTTGAACAGGTCAGTGGAACGATATTTCTTATCAAATACTAACCCCCAAATCCGCCCATTTCTGAAAATTGCAACAATGACCAACCATGTACACTGCCTTTAATGAATTATGTGCCTTCATTGCAATGCGGTGTTCAATTGTGCTACACGGAAGGAGTTTGATTCAACCACCTGAGCGTGCAAACTGTTTTTAATTATTAACATGGAAGTGTTTACCGAGCCTGGTCAATAAAATATGCTTAGGCCCATTAAAACAAACATTCCTGTTTAAAGCATGGCGCGTGTTAAGCGTACACAAACGTAGGCTATATAATTATAATACCACCATAGTGTTAACACAAATTTCCTGGTATTTTTCGAAATTGAAATCACCCAACACAAGTCTAAAAGCCAGCCTTGGTTAAGGGTTGCTATCTGACATGGTAGGGTTGGTGGCATTTTGAATTGCCAACCCTACCACCCTTATGGTTTTCCTGGGTCCAGATCTAAATGGAGGATAATTCTTGAATATATTCCAGAAATATTATCCCAATTGTCAGACGTACAGACTAAGGTGTGGTAACTTCCACCATCGGTGAGACCAACTCACCTCCACCACGTGAATTACTATACAGAGTACTATACAAATTCACGACGAAACACATCTGCAATATACCTTTAATTATACCTTGACTATAGTTAGAAGGTAAATGACCTTAAACATTAAGCAATAACAAAAATAGACTAGAGGTAAGCGTTTTTTGTAACAAATGCAAGGGTATGGGCGTTTCTCGGTTTGATTATGCAAAATGTAGATCAGCATAAGATCTATCTGATCATAAAATATGAAAAGCTTGCGAGTTGAAATTAATAATATATAATGAGACATGGCGTTTCAGAAATGTTCATTTTTGTGGTTTCCCGATTGTAATTTTACACCCGATGACGTCAGTATGACACCATCACAACTGTGCACTTAAGTGATTGTTGATGTATGTACAAAGTTGAACTTCATATCTTGTTTCGTTTGAAATACTTCAAATAGATTCATACAGAAATAATCACACATATTCTAAAATATTCACCTGTTGGTCATTTTATACCTGATGACGCCATTATGACCTCGTGGTTTGAACATTAAAACCAATTGTTAGAATGGGTATGACTCTTCACTGAGGTCGGTCACCAACCGGATTCTCATAGTTGCTACAAATCTGATGTTATTAGCATTTTAATTTGAACTTCTGGTTATCACATCAGACTGAAAATGTAAAGCAAGATAAAATCTATCTTGGCCAAAATATGAAGGTCATGCGTCATTCGGATAAGAAGATATGCCGTTGTAAAGATATTCACTCTTTGGTCATTGTCTACATGATGACGTCATGATGGCGTCATCACAACTTTATCAACAAGTCTGCATGTGTTTGTATCCCTTTGTGTTCATGTTACTGATCCCTCAAATGGTTATAAGGTCTCCATAGGTACTCAAAGTCAGATTTTATGATAGCCCATAATTAACAAATGTACATGTATTTGTAATTTCTACATACAATTAGTCATGCTTCTTGCCATGCATTTCTTTTCTGGCGCGCTAAATGACATGCCTTTTATTTTTTTGTCAAACATTTGTTGTAACTTTCAAACTGCATAAATTAATTAAATTACCTCAGTTACGTCAATTATGCATAGTAGCTTTTACATGTAAGCAAAATTTCTTCCATCAAAAAGAGTACATAAAGTAGGATCATAAACACAAATGTAACTTCTAAAATGTCTGAAATAAGCACTTTGCGTAATTCTAAGGAATGAGCACCAATTGAGTTTGCATTTCTTAAACGCAAAGCCGCATTCAAGTTCAATTCAAATCGATGCAATCCACCTGTTGTTGCTTACCACAAACGCCTTCACCGGACATATTACATGAGTAGTTGCCATGGCGATGGGCAATTCCACGGGCTACACGATTATTTCTGAGTAAAAAATGAACAAGAACGGAAGTCTGAATACTGATGGCATCAAAATCTCCAATCAGAGGGGGAACCGTGACGCGAAGATAAAATGCACAGCTTGAATCACAATTATTATCAATATTCGTGTAAAGGTTTAAAGGTTGTTTACAAAGATAATGATTTTATTCACCACTAGGCTGTGACATTAAACAATGCCGTGTTTTGACCCAATGTTGCAAAAAGTCCTTTAATAAAGGTTTCACTGCAAAAATAATTCCTGAACAAACAAAAAACAAGGAAATTAGTACACGTTTGGGGAGGTTTCGGTTTCTCGTAAAATTTAATTTACGTTTAAATTACACTTGACACCAAGGTGTTTTGATTATAGTATTCCGGCGTCAAGTTGCTGCCTGGGGTCAAGTTGCTGCATTGGGTCAAGTTGCTGCCTTCTCATTGGCGATCCAGTTAAGATGCAAGTCGAACTAAAGCAACACCCTGAAGTCTATCATCGCGATTAAATCGCTAGTACATCTCAAGCTTTACATCTTAACAAGAGTTCCTGCGCAGTTCATTGGAGCACGCGTCCTCATCAGGACGAGCTGTCTATATTATGGCTGGTACCTTGACCTGCTACTCCAACTCAACGTTGAAGGCCTTACCCACCCGAAGCGAGATCTGATTCAACATATTGTTAAGGAGAATGGTGTTAACATTATCTGCCTGCAAAAAAAATACACTGCGAGACAGAAGAACAGCTACACATGAGGGCTTTGATTGTATCTGCTCTATGCCACAGAAAGCACGGTATCGCCTCCTATGTCAAACAAGGCATCAAAGCATCCACCATTCGGAAATCTCTTGAAACGTCAGCTATCCAATGGATCAGTTTGAAGCTATGGAAACCCACTTCTGGAACGTGTACAAGGCACCTCCAGTAGAAGTTGAAATTAAGCTACTCCCAACGATGCACCGCAACTCCTTTATTTGTATGCGGAGACTTCAACAGCCGAAACACCGCTTGGGGATACCCAACATAAAAAAACCCGGAAAAGTCATCTTAGAATGGCTTGAATCACAGGAGCAGGGACCACCACACCTTCTACTCCAGTAGCCAGAGATCATGGACCTGTCCTGACCCGTCACTGGTCTCATCCAACATCAGGCACACCTGCCCAAGAACAGTTCTCACTAAGTTTCCAAGGTCTGGCCATTGTCCGATCATTGTCTCAAGTGACATTAGTCTTCAAGTTTCTAACCTTTTCAAGAAAAGATGGAACTTCAGAAAGGCAGACTGGCCTAAGTTCAAGGAACTTACATCCCACCTGCCACCCTTCCTCCAGCAACGTGAAAGACTCCTACTCTGCGTTCTGCTCTATGCTACATTGTACACCATGCGGCAAAACACTCTATCCCCAGAGGCAGGAGAAATCCGTATGTTCCACGCTGGGTCAAAGAATGCGACCTTCTGTACGACACCTACATTGCGTCTAAGACCAATAAAGAGAAAGAAGCCAAAGGTAACACCTGTTAGGCAAGGAGAGACTCACCAGATGGGAAGAAGTTTCCAAGATCAACTTCACTTACTCAAGTTGCAAGGCTTGGTCTACCATCGGCCGAAGTAGTACTCCAAAAACAGTGCCCCGTTACTGCAAACTCCATTGCCTCAGTTCTAGTCAACAACGGAAAGTTTGAAGATCGATCTGCTGAAGTCAAAGCCCACACCCGCTCAGTGAATGCTGAGATAAAGAAGCTTCTCCAGTCTAATCCAGAGTCAAGAATTCACCCTGGAAGAGATTGAAATAGCCTTGAAGTCACTGAAGAATGGCAAGGCACCGGGCAATGATAATGTCCATACTGAGTTCCTCAGGAACCGGAGTCCAGAAGCTACATCCTGGCTGCAAGCTTTCCTCTCCACCTGCATGACAACCTTCACAATACCATCTAGATGGAAGACCATGAAAGTGATTGCCATACTGAAGCTGAAGAACCCTGCGGACGAACCCAAGAGCTACCGTCCAATCAGTCTGCTATCTCACATCTACAAGCTACTTGAAAGACTGATACTTGCTAGAATCATCGACACTGTCGAAGACAAGCTACCTCCTACCCAGGCAGGTTTCAGAAAGGGCAAATCAACCACCGACCAAGTCACCAGACTTGTCAATGACATCGAAACGGCTTTCCAGAAGAAGCATACGTTTGGAGCAGTATTCGTGGACCTCGCCGCTGCGAATGATACTGTCTGGTATCGTAGTTTATACCTTAAGCTACTGAAGACCACCCCAGATGCCAAGATTGTTAAGTTCAGCTTGTCCAAGACCGATCATTTGTACTAGAAACGTCGAACGGTGAGCGCAGCAGGATGAGGAGACTGTGCAACGGCGTACCGCAAGGCTCTGTCCTTGCCCCTATACTGTTCAACATCCATGTTTCTGACATGCCCAAAGGAAGAGAATGTATGCAGTACTCGTATGCTGCTGACGCCGCATTAGGTACAGTTGTCACTTCCTTTGAGGTCATTGAGTCATCCCTGTAGAAGGATCTGAGTTATAGCAAACTACTTCCACAGATGGCAGCTCAAAATGAGCATGCCGAACGAAGACAGTATCCTCTGTCTTCCATCTGGCGAATCGATGTGCTAACAGAGAGCTGAACATCCAACTGAACGGCACCAGGTTAAACTTCGACCCCACCCCAAGTATCTTGGTGTCACGATTGACGCGCAGCCTCACTTCCATGAGCATGCGAAAGCCACAGCTGCTAAGACAAAGGCCAGAGTGTCTCTCCTCAAGAAGCTGGCTGGTACCGGATGGGGTGCCGATTTCACCACCTTGCGCACCTCGACCCTAGCACTTGCCGAGTATGCCAGGGGCGGATCTAGTATTTTTTGCGGGGGGGGGGGGGGGGGGGGGGGGTCTGAAATTTGCCCAGAAAAGTGACTCCCAAAATGTTACGTCTGCGACACACTTTCTTACCGTTAGTGGCGCCATTTAACCTCTTTGTTTTGTTCTTACCCATAGGCAAAATATGACCTGTAGGGTTTCTGCTTTTCTGGTTTGCAACTTTAGGCGTAGGACAACAACCAGTGGCGTAGCCAAGGGGGGCAAGGGGGGGGGGAGGGGAAACTGCCCCCCCCCCTGTGGGAACTCTTGCCCCCCCCCCCCCCCCCCTGTGGGAACTCTTGCCGCCCCCCCCCCCCCCCCCCCCTGTGGGAACTCTTGCCCCCCCCCCCCCCGTGGGAACTCTTGCCCCCCCTGTGGGAACTCTTGCCCCCCCCCCCTGGAAAATTGGGATATGCGTTACTATATGCGTTACTATAGCGAATTTTCCCCTTGAAAATAGCCATGCCCCCCTCTATGAAGAGCCTGGCTACGCCACTGCCCCCAACCCCCCCTGGATCCGCGCCTGTATGCTGCACCTGTATGGAGTCACAGAACCCACGTACAATAAGGTTGATGTCGTTCTGAACGACGCCATGAGACTTGTCAGTGGAGCACTCGCCGCAACACCCGTCACCAACCTGCAGGTACTGTCTGGCATACCTCCAGCCCAGAAGAGATATTCAGACTATCAAGCTAGCCATGCAATCTCTATTCGTGCATTCCATTATTATTGCCGAATGGTACTGTTGTGGTTAGGTTAGTCTCATTTCCTGAACATGATTATTGATTAACCAACTACATGTATACACGTGGTAGAATGCAACTTGCGATGATAGGGTGCATGTGTAATTGGTCTACTTATATCAAGTATAGGCAATGGCATACATCATGGCTTTAGCAAGAGCATTAATGTGTATAATTTCACGTAGAATTTCATTTTGTTAGAACCAAAGTGTTATTTTAAAGTTTTGTACAGGGCCTCACATGTTATTTTTTTCATGGTTAATATATAATTTTATTTAATTTTTCGTCAAACAATCCACAAGGGAAACTGACTAAGTCAATTTGAATACATTTTCAAAGTGAACAAAGAAACTGGCAGGAGCGGGATTCGAACCTGCGACCTCCGGGTTACCGTACCGGTGCTCTACCAACTGAGCTATCTTGCCCTATGTTGGCGGTCTCCCAAATTGTCAGTATCTTTGTTCGGGTGGGCGCTAGTCAGAAGTCATAAACCCAGAATGCCGTATAGCCAGGGATCACACCCAATTTTACGATACAACCTGGGAAGCATTTGGGAGACCGCCAACATAGGGCAAGATAGCTCAGTTGGTAGAGCACCGGTACGGTAACCCGGTGGTCGCAGGTTCGAATCCCGTTCCTGCCAGTTTCTTTGTTCACTTTGGAAATTAATTCTATTTTAATAACTATATTGCAAAGTTAACTTGTCTAAGTCGTTTTAGCCGTCTTGTGCCCCAAAGTTTGAAAACTTAGACCAGCCCTCAGAAATGTGTATACATGTACAGTTGTACATGTAATGGAGTCCATTAGGTCTATCAAATATATATATTTTAAATTTCATGTATACTTACCCGAAGTTTGGTCTGAACCATTACTATCTGGGGGGAATCCAGTCTGTGTTTGTTGGTTAACTGGTACGTCGGTTGACAACCATCGCTTTTGTACATTTCTCATGGCTTCTGCCATTCTTGATGTCAGGGTGTTTGGCAAAGGTACCGTCTTGGTGTTTCGTCTCACTTTGTCATTGGAGTTGCTGTTGTTCTGGTTAAGATCCGAAACAGCTACAGAATTCTCGCTGGACTCTACTGGCGGATGCTCTTCTGGCTTAATGGGTATCTTAACTACATCATCGGGTGATCTGTCAGTTGATTCAATGTCAGGTTTAGGAAGATCTTCATGAGAAATCTCGTCATGAAATTCCGCAGACATTTCGGAAGAGTCAACTACAGCATCACTTTCGTGGTGTACATCTTGATTCATTTCGCCTAAGGAATCTTCCGTGATTTTCTCTGCTGAACCCTCTGCTACATTTTGACCTGATGTATACTCTTCTGTACCTGCTTCAGTTTGCTCTTTTTGAATATTTTCACATACAGCTACTTGTGAATTTTCCACAGGGTCAATGCTTTGCTCCAGTTGATCTTCTTTGAAATCTAATGTAACTTGTGTTTGTCCCACAAAAGTTACCTCTTCAGCTTCCGTGACCTCTTGTGACCCAGATTTGCTCGCAGCACCAGTATCTTCTGTAGATTCTGCCGATTGTTCAGGTGTGCTTGAGAGAAGAGATTGCTCTGTTTCCACCTGTCGACCAAGTCTGCTGGTCTCTTCATCTCGTACCTCTGGCTCACCTAATGGTGCATGGGAAGGAGTTTCGTCTCGGCACTGATCATCTTCAATGGAAGCGTCTGCTTCATCTGTCGTAACTGTTGGGCTGACGACGTTTCCATTAGATTCTCCTGAAATAAACTCCAGGCTATTTTCTTGAACTGACTCGGATGAAACTGGCTCTACTCTGGTTACTACACTGACTTCCTTAGCTTGGTAATCATCTTGACTCGGAGCTACCACCTCGTTGTTTGACGTTACGTGTTCCTCTACTGTTGGACTGGAACTGATCATGACATTAGGACCGACGCATTCATCCATCTCTTCTGGGTTTGTCTGATTTCCTTTATCATCTTCTTGTTCTATTTGGTCAGACTCCCCATCCATTTTCATTTTCTCTGAATGCTCAATATCACACTGACTTTGTGGCGCAATATTTACGCTGCCTAACTGATCTGCTACATCCACCAGTCTGGCGGCAGGGGGTGCCAATTTATCAACGTTAGATACAGCATCGCCATCCTCTATGGTAATTTCAGTATTTGCTCCAGCACCTTGGTCACTTGTTTCCTCTGTAAGAGCCATCTGATCTACCTCCTGATGTGGTCCATCTGTCAGTAATTTAGCCTCATCTACCTCTTGGATGTCAGTCTTCTCAGTCTCCACTTCATCCTTGCCGTCTACCCCGTTTGTCTTAATACCTTCACCACTCGTTGCTTCTGCCGTTTCATCATTCGCTTCTCCCTCGTCACTTTTACCAATGGTATCATCTACTTCCTCATCGGCTTCTTGGAGAGTCTCTTCAGGGGGTTGCTCTGACTCAAACATCTGCTCTAGTTCCTGCTGAGTAATCTCAAAGAGCATGGAGGTGGACCGTGAGCGGCGAGATTTGACTGTCATCGCGTTACTCAGTCTCTCATAGATACCTTCAACGAGTTGCTTTCCCTGGGAGCTAAAAAACATAAACTCACCCTCTCCTTTGGGGGAACGTCTGAAAAAAAAAGTGTAACAGGTGTTAAGAAAATCACCAATCAACTTTAATTGCCTGCTTACATCCCTTATTCACTGTTACATAACTGAATACATGTGCGTGCAAATTAAAATCTATCACAAGTTCTTTTCTTTTTACTAGTGCAGACGACTACTAAGATTGCCAGGATTCACTGGAGCCGTACTGAATCAAATCATTTTATAAATTCATGGGTTTAAGAAAAAACGAAAAACTAAATTAATGGCTGGATAGATAAATAGACCAAAACCTGAAAAATTGAGACAAGAACAGTTTAAACATGTAATAACTCCGCAAACGCCCTTTACACACACTAGGTTTCACAATAATGACTGGGATAATGGACGGATTACTTTCAATGTCATCTTACTTGCTTGGCAAGATATGAACAATCTTCTCTACGTCCAGTGGATGACACCTCGAAATGAGCATGAATTTTCTAAGATGTCGTAGGTCCCATTCTAGAGCGATGTCCCCGGAGTGTGTATCATAAAGATTGATACTGGCCAGTGAGATGTGAGCATAGTAGTCACCTCCAAATTTCAACCTCTCCGAATCCTTGTTCGGAACTACGCTGACTCGTACAAAATCTGTTCGAAGCATAACAACAATTTCGATAGATGTAACATTTCGGTGTTTTCCCTACTTACTACACATTTTACTGAATGGGATAAATCAAGGAAGAAAGGAAGAAAGGGAAGAAAGGAGGGCGGGGGCGGAAGGGGGTACACTCACCGTTTGGTATACCGGGCGGACAAGCAAGCTCTTTGGTTGATGGCAATAGATTCATCTGAAACATGCTGAGCCATTCTTGAGTCTCCGTCTCACTGTCAGCACTGACTGCCAGGAGGATCTTAGATGCTGATGAAATCTCAATGGCATGCTCCTGCGTCTTGGATTTGGTTCGTCGTACACTGACAACATCTTCTAGCAGAAGACTAGTAACAGTCTTGTGGTAGGCACCCTTTTCCATGTACAGTTCCAGCAGAAGAGATTTTCCAGTCGACGAGGTATTTTGCTGTACCACAACCCATTTGCGCTTCCAGGCCTACAATACAAACATAAAGATAAAAGAACAGCTGATAAATGGAATTAAAAAAATTAATTCGATTTCAGGCGTCGAATTGATAAAGCTAGAATGTAGACAAGAAATGTACGCAATAAAGCATGGTATGAATGAGATCAATTCAAGTCGGAATGTTCTATCCACAATAATGTAGATGATAAACCCCACTGGATCGTTGCATCCATTTGGAATATTCTAAGATATTAAGTATTTCGGCAAATCGGAATTACAATATTGTACGGTCACGTTTTCGACCTTGATATGATCTTTTATAACTGCTCTGGCATTTTCAGTAAAATTAAAAGTTTGTTTCTAAATTAAAATGAAGCACATAATTGAGTTTGTGGGGTGCATTGTTGTCTCGAAGATTGTATGTCTATCCCTTACACCCATGCTGTTAAATATACAAAAGGCGTTGATGTACTCATCACCCAGGAGCATACGTGTAATCGTTTTAGCCAGAGGAGTGTCTGGGTGTTTTGAAGGACTCCCCCCTTTAAACAATTTGGACACTGTTTCATTTACATGAAAAAGGATTATAACAGAACAACTCAAATTTAGACACCCTGATTCCAAATCTTGTCTAAATAATTGGTTCGGGGTTTTCAATTTAGGCGTATTCCCTCACTAAAACACATTGAAGTCTCAGAAGTTTATGATAGACCAAAACAATGTGCTTACATGAATTACAAACACATTATAAAGCTGTTTATTAAAAACATTTTTGCTAAATGTTACAATGTTTTTAGAAAAAAAATTTCTTTAAGAAATGTCATTGTTTCAATGGGCTGTTTCATATAATAAAACTATCAATTTCAATGGAATATACAGTTAGGGACTTAAACCCCAAAATGATCAGCAATTCGACACCATTTGTTTGTTTTTTAGTTCTAGCTCCGTACGTCCATAAGACCAGACATGTACACAATCAATATCAAATTATGAAATTCAATTACTTCTTTCTGACTTCAATAGTATGATAAAATAGTAGAGATCGACTTTCATTGGGAAAATTCACTTGTTCACTGAAGACAATAATGGGTACCTGTCATGCAGGCCTACAAGCCAACTTCAGGAAGTTAAATATTAAGAAATTCATAATGCAGCCACAATCAACCTTTTCAGTTATTCAAATTAATTTGTTTCGCTTCGAATTACAGAGACGTTATTATCATATTGCAACGCACTGCTTATTGAAACTCGCCACCACAATTGTAAATACATAATATTGGAATTTCATGAAAATATTTTGCAAATGCTTCTCCCTAAATAAATGTAAGGAATCAATGAATAAATAATCAGTGATCGTTTGCCTCAAGTAAAAAGTGGTAGTCCATGCAATGATTATGTACTTTCTTGCTGAAAGAACACTCATTTATTTATGGTGTCCCTAATTGCCCGCGTTCATGTAAGTTGCTCGCTGGACTCGTGTAACACTGTCAACATCAAAGGCAATGTGATATCGCGTGTATACCTTGAAAGAACTCTCAACGCGAACACTGAAAAAAATTGGCACTGTGTTTATTATAATAATGCAAACGGCATACAAGAATCCAGACCTTTGCTCCCGCAGAAACCCAATACGGAACTTCGTCAGATAAATACCTGTAAGGTCTTTATAATTATCATACTTCATTCATGGGATTGTGAGTTGCTCGGGTGAATCATGCAGACATTCGAATATACATGTAGTTTAAGTGAAGTAAATGTATACCATACTGGGAGAGTTTGAAGCCAAAATGTTTGTCACGAGAATACAATGCTGAACTGTTAAGCAGTGAACTATGCGACATTTCCGCAAGTCGTATGGAAAATGAACTTTTTCATAAAGAATGATCTTGATATTCTCTATTCCTTTGACAGTTATTCTTGCGAGACGAGTTTGTACAAATTTCTGCCGACTGAGGACAAGCAGTGAAGTTGAAAGGCCATCCTATAATGAATGGAATGACAGCACAGTGACTCGGATTTCTCGCATGCTATTCCGTCTAGACTTATCATTTCCTGCAGTTATTTACTCCTGCAGTACTGCACTAGGTATGAGGAGTATACCTTTGGGAAATGATCAGTAATGTGACATTACTGTCATGTAATGCTTGGCACCGTTTCAGAAACCACAGAAAGTTGTGCACAAACGCCACACTTTGACAACTGTCCTAAAAATGAGTCATCATAATTGCCACACTGCAGCCTCATCCCCCACAGCTAGTACGAGACAGGTGCACCCGCCATACCAGAAGATAACTTGAAAATTGACGGCGGATATTGTCCTAACGCAATTCAAGTCCAATTAGTACTTACAGCTTTATTATTATTTCAACCCGTTATTGGTACTGTAATTTAGACTGCCATCATAATTATTTTCATGCGTATATATATACGCTTCCACTTAGCTTGGCTGTGCAGCCAGGCTGAACCAGCATTCCTATCAGCCAAAAAACAAGAACAAGAACAAGAACAAGAACAAAAACAAAAACAAAAACAAAAACCATACTTTTGTTTAACTCGTTTGGTCCAGTTTCTGTTACTTCTGTTTTACTTGACTAACATATAGTACACTCGCGTGGGCGGCGACCCCGAAGAACGAGGGTCACGTCCCCCGAATATTTTTTGGAGAAGGGACGGCTATAGCAGTGTCCTCGCAATAATTTCCCCTTTGTCATGTACATTTTATGGGTCATTGGCTTTTATATGCACCAACATGCACCAGAATACACAAAGATCAGCACACATTTTCAAAAATTTCACAGGATACACAAGAGACACCGAGTACGAAAATACTTAACAGTTATAGTTGGTTGTGTGCTTTTTTCCTCCGCCTTCCAACCTTGACAACAAATCGCCGCAGCTGTGCACTCATCATTCTCGTTTTGGAAAAGAAATGTTCGTAACTTTAAGGAAATCACGTTAACAATATATTTTGTTTGTTTAAACTAACTCGATATTGTTGAAAGAAATTGCCTTTAACAAGTTGCAGTTGAGGTGAGTGAGACAGACATAAAACGCCCACCAAATCCCACGGTTGACCTCGGAACACCTTGCACATTCCATAATTTGACCTAAAGTTCGATTAGCATGTGGAAAGGCCGTGAGCGTAGAATCAAAAAAACAAAAAAACATGGCGTTTAGTAATTGCGGAGTCGAAAATCACACTTTTTCACGGTTTTAAAACTTTGGCCTTGTACTACTTTCCTGCAGGCCATCCACCGCTGTGACCCGGGTTTGAATCCAAACCAGGGCCTTTAAAATAAACGTGGATAGGGTTTTCAGTCACTTCCTGATTCCGTGGGTTTCCCCAGAATATAATTCTGGGATTGTTCTTCTACCTCTAAAAACAGGTTTCTTCAGGCTTTGCAGCAAAAGAACGCGAAATTATACATGTACATTTAGCACAGTGACATATAATACGCTGGAAGGTAAACGTAAAATCTAAAGGCTTAGAATTTTAAAACTGGACTGATTTTGTGCACATCTGGCTTGACTTGATTTATGTGATTATTCTACGTCCGCGATGTTGGAAATTGCAAGTTCATTGGCGTTTCCATAACACATGATAATGCTACGCACGTATCCGTGTTTATTTCTGCAGGTTCCTGGGTCGAATATAATTGGGAGTCGCTGTGGGGAGTATATCCTGTCGAGATGTAATTACTTTCGGTGAAACTGTATTACACATCCGACTTAACTCGAAGACAACATACATGTATACTATGCACCATGTATATACTAAGGCTGCGCTTACATGCAGAAAAGTTAAGTTTGGATTACAAACTTCCTATTCCGTCATGAAATACCCTAACTGCTGTTTACAAACTGTAAAACAACATCCTTCATGTTTAAAATGTGGGATAAAAATTGAATTTTCATTGTTGAAATTTTTATTTTCATTTTTATATAGTAATTTTGCAGGCGAAATACATTCCAGGTACAACTACAGAAATTACAATTACATTACATTACATTACATTACATTACATTAAAACCATCATTAAAAAAGCAGAAAACAGACAATATTGCACAGTAGAACATTAGAACGACAAGCCACAAAAGAATAAAACAACATTAAGCGCAAATAGAAAACTAAAACTACTTTACCAAAACAACAACACAACGGACAACTTACCATAAAGCGCACCCCAGCAGTATTACCAAAAAAGTCATTTTAAACCCTCCTGTTCTCAGGGCCAAAATCGACCCAGCTGCTGTACAGATCAAAACCTATCAAATTTCAGATTGAAACACACACAAACTGTCGGAGTTGGTGTTTAGAGATTTTGATAGGCTGTGATAGTTATAAGTATAGGAGGGTTAATTACCCCGGTACTGTTTATTCTAATAATTTAAATAACTGTTTGTGTATAACAAACGGCTAAGATATTTGTTGAGTCTTCATTTACTTTGTGACATTCCAGGCGGTCCAAATCGACCATGTTAATGGGATATTAGGCGCTAGTAATTATGCTATTTATACGAATGAAGTTAATAACATGTACGTATACATCATTATGTGTCATTATGGCAGGCCGGACATTTTACAGAAGGAAATTTAAGCTAAATATGCACCTTATACCGTACGTGGAAATTCTACGAATTATTATAGTCTAGACTGTTCCAAATAGCAGGTCAATGTCACACATTAACGTATTTTGAGTTTGACTTAAACCTTGCAGGGTTTAGTCGACTAAAACGATAGACCTACATGTATATGTACATGTACATGTACATTATCTACACTATGACGTTTTATGTGTTACCGTACTAAAACAGTCTCTAATTCATTAAACGCATTGATTGATTTCCACAGCAGACATCTCTCAACTCGGGGTTGGATCCGGGGTGGGTTGAGGAATCAGCGAAACTAAATCAGAAACTGCGACCCCTAATACCGATTTCCGAATGGAGAAATATTCTGAAAGATGTGGCGCTACAATAAAAATGGTCAACGCAATCGTCCAACGCTTTCTGCCATATCCTTCCCTTTTCATTAATTTTGTCAGTTTGGTTTTTAATACTTGGCATTTTTAACCCTTTCAGTAAACAGTCCGACAATGGTAGGTCAAGGTAGGCCTATACTTTGTACGTAATATTTGTGTACACATACCTCTTGATGATCGATAATGATGCGATTAATCCGCCTTATCTTTCCTTTACATTAAGTGGCATATAATGATCTGGTCTATTATTTTACGCTTTCCGTTATGTTCCAGATTACAGACAATAACAATGGAAGACGCCTCCACTAACTTGAGCGAAGGCATGGGTAGGGAATGAATTAACCCAACTGGAATGTTAACTCATGTTGCAGAAAACTACACGTGCTTTTTGCATTAGTTCTGGTTGGAATTTAATTTTTAGGCTACGGGAACTATCAATATTGTAAAACGTCTGATTATTATATCAATGCCATGAATACCAGAAACATTCTTGCCCTAACTGGCAAACGTACTCTCTTAATGTAAAAGAGTGAAAAACTCACTCTCAAAAAGAGTGAATCCCTTCTCAAACCACTCGAAAAGAGTGAATCTCTTATAAAATCCACTCGAAAAGAGTGAAAACCACTCGAAAAAGAGTGAAAACCACTCGACAAGAGTGAAATTTCCACTCTTTGGAGGAGCCATATAAGGGACAACTCGAAAAAGAGTTGTCCCTTATATAGCTCCAAGAAAGAGTGGCAATTTCACTCTTTTCGAGTGGTTTTCACTCTTTTCGAGTGGTTTTTATAGAAGATTCACTCTTTTCGAGTGGTTTGAGAAGGATTCACTCTTTTTGAGAGTGAGTTTTTCACTCTTTTACATTAAGAGAGTAACCTTCGTACCAACAAGCTAAATATTTGATCATGCCATGGAGGAATTATTCCTCCATGATGATACATGTACAAAGTTAATAATGATTTCGCACACCACTTGAATTCATGTACACTATTTTAACCATGACGCCCCAACCCCCCAAACAAAATATAATAATACTAATACTAATAATAATAATAATAATAATAATAATAATAATAATAATAGCGTACGAGGGCGCAACACGTTCATGACGGAGCTCTTATGAAAAGTGCCTCGAATTTCGTCCGTGTATGGTTTCATTCTACCTGTAAGTAAAATTTATCCTTATTAGCGTGTAAGGAACTATCTGGACTCTTTGGAGTGGTTTTTATCACTATTCAGAGGCGCCTTGGCGTCTTTGATTTTTCAGCCCTCGTGTGACACTGTTGTGTAGGGCGCCATCTTGGCGAGGCCTGCATACAAAATGGCCGCCCAGCTAAATAGGCCCAACACGGTGCGTTTTTACGCCAGAGATCTGCATGTTACTCCACAAGACGTCTATGACGCTATCAAAAGAGATTTCGACACAAGAACAATAAGCTGCATCGCTGAGTTAGATACTGGGTGGTATAATGTGACCTTCAAGACGGAAAAGCATTGTTTGGAAATAGCACGAATTGGTTTACGTATGCAAGGTATGCTAGTTGAATGCGAGCGAGTCAATGTTCACAATTCTGTGATAGCTTACATTAAGGCCCCCTATGAAATGGCCGACAATGTCGTGGTGAACGCCTTTCTGGCCTACGGAACAGTAGTGAATATCAGGAGGCAAGTACATCCTTTCGACAGCTCCATCGAAACAGGAGTAAGGAGTTTATTGATAAAGAACCTTAAACATCCTATCCCCAGCTTCCTTCGTATTGGAAAATTCACGCTACCAGTCAGACACCGAGGACAGGTAAAAACATGTCGCATATGTAATCAACCCGGCCATTTTGCCCGCGATTGTCCAATGAAAAGGAAATGCTTAGTGTGTGGGAAATACGGACACAAGGCAGAGGAACACGAAAGAGAGCAGGAAGAGGCTGAGTACAGTGAAAGTGAGGCAGCTGAAGATGAATTATCAGAGAGTGGCCTTCATGCTGATACTGACATAGCCGATGAAGGAAGCGATGATGACATAAGAAGTGAGGACAACACAAACAGGGTGGATAGAGAACAACCACAAGATAGCCAGACAAACCAACAGGCATGGACCAAGAAGACGTGGGTGGAACAGATGGAAGACAGCGAACAGAAGAAGGAGGAAAGAAAGCAGGAAAAGGCACAAGAGAGACAACAGAGACAACCTCAGGGAAGGGTGCCGCCAGTTGAGAAGAAACAAACCAAAGGAAGCCACCCGGAACACAAAGAAGAGGAAGAACAGTCTGTAGAGGATGATATGCAACAACAGCGAATTGACGTGAAACAATCCAAAAGTAAAGACGAGACAACGCATAAGCAGCATGACGGGGAACAACAGAAAGGTGAACATGAAGACATAACAGACGAACAGAAGGGAGTTAGTACGGCAAAACAATCTACTGACAAAGATACTGAGCACGGGATAGTGGAAATGGAAGCAACACAGCAAGACAAAAGCCAAGGATTTTGGGACGAACACATACAAGATGGAAGGAAAAGAAAACTGAACAGGGAAGACCAGTCCGACGACGACGACGACGACAATGTTATTACAGTGCCAGAAATGGATATAGAGTGCGAAAGAAGGGAATCGGAACATGAATCACAAACGGACACCTGCGATCAAAGCGAACCTGGAGAGATGGTACCCTACTACCGAAAAGGGGTACAGAGATTCAGGAAAAAGAGAGGGACAGGCGCTATCGCAATGCGGAGACTGGAACCATCCCAAACATCACAACAACCTACAGGGCAAATACAGCGAGGGAGAGGACGGGGAAGGTCAAATGTTTCTTAATTGTTTTAACCTTTTTCATTGAATTTAATGCGTGCGAGGTTTTTCCTTTTGTTTACAATGGCCATTGCTGTCACTACAATTAATGTTAATGGCTTGAGAAATCTTAACAAACGTAACTTTCTTTTCGATTATTTCACTCGTACCAAGTCCAGTATTGTCCTCATGCAGGAAACTCACAGTACGGAAAATGACGAAAAGGAGTGGTGTAACCAGTGGGGTGGTGAAATTTTCTTCAGTCACGGGGATAGCAATTCGAGGGGGGTTGCTATTCTCATTTCGAGCAAATGTGGAGTTAAGGTTTCGAACCATCAGTGCGACAGCAATGGTCGTTGGGTTAAAATAGATATTATATGGAAAGAGGAAAAAATGTCGGTTCTGTGCGTTTATGCACCGAATTTTGTGTATCCTCGCATTCATTATTTTGATGAATTAAAACAATTTGTAAATGATGATTGTAGGTGGATTATTGGGGGCGACTTCAATTGTCAATTAAGTCCTAATTGTCAAGACAGAAGTGCTGTTGTACTACAAAAGATCATCCAAGAAACTAACCTTTGCGATGTGTGGCAAACAATCCACCCTAATAAGGACGGATACACATTTTATCATAAAGGATTAAAAAGATCTAGTAGAATTGATTATTTTTTCGTTTCACAAACAATGTTAAATAAGATTATTAGTATTAATAACAGCGCTGTTAGTACAACGGATCATCGATGTGTTACCTTACGGTTAAATACAGATAATGTAGCCAGAGGTCAAGGACGATGGAAGTGTAATAATTCATTATTAAACGATGATCAATGTAACATTAGAATCAATCATTTTTGGATGTATTGGAAAACTAAAAAAAGTCAATTTTATAATTTATTATATTGGTGGGATATAGGAAAAACCCAAATAAAAGAAATTATTAGAGAGTATGGTGTCGAAAAGCGGAGGACAGAAAAAAAGCATCAAAACAAAATCCAAAAAGATTATGAAAAATTAATCACCAATCCTCTTGGAGACGCTGAAGAAATCAAAGAAATTGAGCAAGAGTTGAAATCTTATGAGATGTATGAATGGGAGAAATCCAGGTCTAGACTACACAATATTCACCGGGTGGAAGGAGAAAAACCAACCAGTTTTTTTCTGTCCGCCGAAAAGCAACAAATTAATGATAATGTCATTAAATTTTTGGTGGATAAAAACAACAAATATTGTGATAATCCTGTTACTATGACCCAGTGCATTAGAGAATTTTACCAGGATCTTTATACGAGTCAAGCCATCAATATTGGTCAATTAAACAATATTTTAAATTCCACTAAAATTACCCTTTTGGAAGATAGTATCGTTCAGGACATGGAAAAAGCTTTGAGTGAAAATGAACTCTTTGCGGCTCTCACCCAAATGAAGAAAAATAAGTCCCCTGGACCCGATGGTTTGACAATGGAATTTTATCTGCACTTTTGGCCCATCCTGAAAACCGATTTTGTAGAAGTTGTGGATTTTTGTAATGTTTCGAATACATTACCAGATAGTATGAATAATGCTCTTATCAGACTTATTTTTAAAAACAAAGGGGAGAGATGTGACCAAAAAAATTGGAGGCCAATTAGTTTGTTAAATGTAGATTATAAAATAATTTCTAAAACCTTAACTAACCGTTTAAAGAAAATAATGCCGGATATAGTGAAAGAGGACCAGACGTGCGGAGTTAAAGGAAGAAATATCAATGATAATTTGATTATTTTGCGCGATGTCATCGATTATGTTAATTATACAAATAAACATGCTGCCATTCTTAGTATAGATCAGGAGAAGGCTTTTGATAGAGTAGAGTGGGAATATATGTATTGCATAATGGAGAGAATGGGTATCCCTGGTAAGTTTATTGACTGGATTAAGATTCTCTATAAAAACCCATCTAGTGCCGTCATTGTTAATAATTTCATCACAGAACCCTTCAATGTCAAAAGAGGTATACGACAGGGATGCCCATTGTCTCCACTCCTGTACTCAATTTGCGCCGAGGGGTTGGCAAATCTAATCCGTAATACTGATCAAATTCAAGGGGTCATTCTTCCGAATTCGATTGATAGCTTTAAACTCGTTCAGCATGCTGACGATACTACTGTTTTTATTGCCAACAATCATGAGTTCCATGCTTTAGAAAATATCCTCAAAGTTTACAGTGAAGGGTCAGGCTCCAAAATTAACAGACAAAAAACGCAAGGTCTTTTAGTTGGAAGGTGGAAAAACAGGGAGGACAATCCAGGGAACTTTACATGGCACAAAGACAAAATTAAAATTCTTGGGATTTACTTTGGGAATGTGGACACCTCGGCAGACAATTGGGAGCCCAGGATTAATAAAATGAAAGTCACTCTAAATAGGTGGAAAGCAAGGCAGTTAACACTAAAAGGAAAAGCTGTGATTGTTAACAGCCTAATTGGGGCCGGGCTTTCCTATTTTGGAGCAGCTATTGCGTGTCCCGAGTATTATGTTAAAAGGATGGATAGTCTTATTGGTAACTTTTACTGGGACGGCAAACCCGAAAAAATAAAAAGAGACACTATTAGGGCTCTGCCGGAAATGGGGGGAACGGGTTTAATTAACATTGGTGCCAAACTGAAGGCCATCAAATTCAATATTTTGAAGAGGTATCGCGAAACTTTGGGCAAATGGCGTTTTTGTTTTGACTATTGGATTTCAGAAGCAAGTGGGAAAAACAAACTTGGTTGGTTTGTTTTCAATAACCACCGAGTTGTTATTCCGGGAACTCCCACCTTTTATAAAGACATGATTTCTTCTTTTAATGAGATAGGAGGTTGTTTTAAGTTGGAATTTACATGTATTAATGAAACTCTTGAAATTCCTTTATGGAGAAATACTATCATCACGGGCAAGGATGAAAAAGAAATGGATAGTAAAATTCTAAAACCCAAAGGAATTACCAAACTTAGACAGGTCATGGATAACGGCCATTTAATTTCTTATAAAAAACTTGCTGACATTTGTGAAATTAAGCTGATCAATGCTGGTAGAATTGCATCTGGTTTAGAAAGGAATATTAAGAATGAGTGGGTCCAAGAACAAAGAGAAGGGCCTGCTGATCATATTAGTAACAAGATTTCTTTTCAAACTTTCGAGAAAGATTTTCGTGAGTTATCCACACTTTCTGTCAAAGAAATTTATCAAAGTATTATTAAAAAGGTGTATGTTCTCCCAATTGCGGAAAAGTCATGGGAAATTTCACTTCGCATTAGTAAACCGTGCTGGAAGGATGTGTGGAAAAACTCATGGTGCAATTTAATGAGCCATGAAGACAGAGATATTTGGTTTAAAATTAAACATCGGATCTTACCTACAAAGTATAAACTACATAAAATGGGAATTACACTTGATAATATTTGTTTGATGTGTAAATCAACTGTTGAAACAATAGAACATATTTTTCTGTCTTGTCCCAAACTTTCGAATGCCTGGATTTTCGTTGAATGTAGTTTAAGAAAATATTATAATAAAAATTTTGTTTTAAATGATAGTAAACGAATCTTGGGGGTAGGAAAGGGGGTAACCGATTTTGTCTTACTTCTTGTTGGGAAATTGCATAAAACTATATGGAAGTTTCGATGTGCCCTAGCTATGGACCTCATAAATAGTGAAAGAGTTGATGTTTTAGCTCGTTACAAATCCAATCTCAAGAAATTTATTATTTTAGAAAAAAGCCGGCTTTCTGACACACTATTTGCATCGATATATACCCAAAATAATGTTTTCTGTTATGTTGAATCAAACCTACTGAAATTTTGTTTCTAATAACCTTATATATAATTTCCATTGACCTTCCTTTTATTTTGTACCTTTGTATAGTAAAACTTTAAATTTGTAAATATGTAAATTAGTGTGTATTGCTTTGTGTGAAAGTAATAAATGAAGCTGTATAGCTTCATCAGAGCAATAAAAAAAAAAAAAAAAAAAAAAAAAAAAAAAAAAATAATAATAATAAAAACAAAATGTCAGGAACAGCAAGATCTTGGAAAATAACCAACCTTCCTTGATAACAACTGTCTAAACATGGCACAACCAGTTATTTCAAGATTAAGTCCTAAAATCTATGAAAAATGAAGCAGAAATTGGAAAGATTTTACTTTAATAGGCCTACCCCAACCAAAATGGGTCAGAAGCAGAAAAATCAGACAAAATAACAATTCATTTGTGTTTAGAATTGTATAAACACTTGGCACAACCTTTAAGATAGACTTTTGTCAGGAAATGTTTGTGCAATGTAGGGGAAGAAAGTTTGTGTTTACTGTGTGTTAGATGTTCTTGGCACAGTAACTCAAAGTGTTCACATAGAAGTTATTTGCGTCTCATTTTCACGGATTTTGCTGACATAAATCTTGAATTAACTGATTATGCCTTATGTTTAGATCGTTGTTATCAAGGAGGGGTGGTTATTTCCAATATTTTGGTGTTCCTGAACGATTTTAGTGGGCCGGGTTTTAAAGTAAAATCTTTCCCTTTCTTCCCCTATACCGCACGAAAAATTTCCGACAAAGGTCTCCAAATTAAAGGTTGTGTCATGAGATTTACACACACACACACACAACCAGTCATGTAAACGGGTGCAATCGTGGACCTCCCATTGTTCCTCTTTTGTTTATACTCTAACTTTTTCGGAAGGCCTCCCATTGGTTTTGTACACGATTTTCAATCGTGGACGTTAGGTCAAACGTGGACCCCTTTGTCTACGCTCGAATTCTTTTGTCCTAGGTCCACGATTGCCGGCATATACAAACTCACCTTGACACAATCGCGGACACTATTGTCCTCTTTGTTAAAGGTCCACGGTCTGAATAGCTATACAAACGCATACACACACATACACATCCACACAAATGAATAATTATTTTGTCAGATTTTTCTGTTTCTGTTTTTGTGTGTGGTATGAAATTAAAATCTTCCATGTTAAATATGCATGTGTAATACTTGTGGTAAACATAAGGTCCCGAAAACTCCGACTTATTGAAGGGGTTTAATGGCACTTGAGACATGATACATTTGATTGTTTCAAAACTCACCTTGCCCAAAGCAGAACGCGACGACAACTTCACTTGCAAAAATCCCTCCTTCTTGCGACTCCTCTTGCTGTTCATGTTGGATGTGAACACGACGAATCAAACAGAAAACAGAGCTAAGGTTTCCAGTAGTGGTGGTGTTGCTGTTAAATGAAGCCTCGACAGAAATGTGGCAGTGCAAGCTCCACACGTACACGCCCAGTCACCAACTAAACCACTAGTGCGACACCGGAAAATAATGATCCAGTTCCCACGCAACCAGACGCCTACAACGTGCACACCACGATGAGAAGTTTCTTTTCCAAATCCGTTATGCACTATCTTTGATCTTGGCAGCGGGTAAGGATGACGACTGTAAGGATGATGGCTGCAGTATACGCCAGTAGAGGGACAAGGAAAGAATAGAACTAACAGTTTTTTAATCAGCGTACTAGTGTTCGGTTCTGAGACGTAGCTTAGAGCATGGAGGTAGTGCCCAAGCTGCTAGCCTACATCACATCCACTGACTGTGCAATCTACGTACATGTACAATTTTCTGTACGTATAGGGATATCGCATGTCGTCAGTTTCAACGGACAGCCACACTCAGTGAACTCGTACGTGCGTCGTGCCAATGCCAGGGCGTTTGCGGTTAGTTTCAATTTATTCACCCACCACGAGAAAAATACCAGCTTTGCACGTTTGACCGAACATGCTGTGCACAGTGCGTTTATTCAGGATAAACACCGTGGAGTACTTGTCAACCTGCACCTGTATTCAACACTCGGTCTATGTGCGCGGGTGTACACACGTAGATACAGGAAATAGCACAAAGCCTCACTGGCATGCTGCGCCCCAGTGCTCACGTAAAAAGTTTATACAGGTGTATTGTTTGATTTAATAAGTGCCGAAGAAACCATTGCAGTTTGGAGGGCTATATCGAGTGGGTGTGCTAAGCTGTCGATCAAGGTCGAGTGGTTTGTCACGTTGTCATATGAATGTCCGACTCCCATGAATATCCGACTCTCCCAAGATCCACTGCAACAAAATCGTGATTTTGTAACAATAATTTTTTGCAATGTATAATCCTACTCCTAACCCTAAACCCAAACCCTATTTTTCAACATAATCCTCATTTATGCCCATGCTCGATGTCAGTGTTTTGGTGTAGTCTAGCTGGTAACGACCTGAATATTCTCTCGATAAATCTTACGTCAGGTAGTCACCATGCCTTAAAATAGATGACCATGGCGTACTTTCAGCTTCAACTTTCAAAAATATTCCTGCAAAAAGAGAACGACAATGATATGAGCTTCGATTTAATGATAATTCAAAATTTCCAGATTAATAATTGGTCTAAACGAAATTTTGTTTGACGAACATCAACGATAATATACGAATGTTAACGAAAACGCTTTCGGAAAACACTTTCGGCATACCTACGTATCGTGAAGAATATATTCGTCAGGTCTGGAAACCAGACTGGGTGTTCGGGGAACCCGCCATACTGAGTTTGTGCACTGACTCAATGAGTCAACTTTTTACGAAGTTTGATTTTCATCTGACACCATTTTCCTTTATTCACTATTCCTTCTGTGATGGACCAGCATGCACTGTCGTATGAATGTATGGTTTCCCCTCAAGAAAAAGGAAATCAAACAAATACGTTGCAATCCCCACGCTGTAATCCGCAAAACTACATGGCTTTCCTTCAAGCAAATTAAAAACTAAAAACATACAAATTGTGAAGCATTTCTTTTTATTTAGTGATTTCCATTAAATATAGCCATGGTCAAATAATGAAGTCTACAGTGCAGTGATGATGTTTGAAAGGATTTCTAGAACTGTGCTTTAGTGCGTGGGATATTCCAGAGAAGTAACACATTATTTGTTTAACAACCAATCAGCGATAAAGCTTAGCTCTGTATATATTGTGCGCCATTTTTCACCAAAGTACATACAGAAAAAGTGACCCCGAAAAAGGATTGGTGGCAACTTTAACCAACCATGGACCAACTATACTGTTCAATAATAACACGTCTTGGCAATTTGCAGAGGGCGCTGTTTATAAACGTGTTGGGGTGCATGTGTGCACCAGCGATCTACCAACTGAACTATCTTGACTGTGTCTGCGGTTTCCTAAATTGTCCGTGTCAGTGTTCGGGGGATGGGGGTGGGGGGGGGGGGGGGGGGGGGAGGGGGGGGGGGGGCAGAAGTAGGACTGTTAGATCGCTAATGTCAGGAGCCGGTTCCAGATTATGGAATCGAGTACCCGTGATCGAAATAACATATAACTTAGTAATTTCTCAGATAATGAAAAAGAAAGTTTTGAATGTCATTTGTTGGGAATTTTCAAATGAAAACCAGGGTAGGACATGGAAAAACAAAATAGAATAACGTTTACAACGCTTGCGAAAATGCAATTTACACCGCGAAGCTATAAACTTCTGCATTATCTTACTGATCACGAAATGATTAATGTTGATCAGTTTGCACTTTTTAAAAATCACTCTACTCAATCTAGCTTGCATCGTGTTTTGATGACTTTTATGAAGCATTTAGTGAGCACGAGGGTCATTGGCTCCTGTTTTCTTGATATATCTAAATGTTTTGATACCATTGATCATGATCTATTACCTTTTAGTAAGTAAGTATGGTGTGTCAGACAATGAACATAAATGGTTTACGAGTTACATTTCAAAAAGGAAACAAGTTGTGAGCTGCCATGGTAACTTATCTAATCCTAATGAAATTACTGTTGGAGTTCCACAAGGGAGAGTGTATTAGGTCCTATTTTATTCATTCTTTTCATTAATGACATTACACAAAGTGTTAATTTCAGTACTTGCAACATATTTGCTGATGATGTAGTTATATATACGACGGAAATAATGTCCATGATATTAACCAAATGCTACAATCCAATATTAATGATATCTCTACTTGGTATGAAAATAACAGACTTCGCATTAATCCGAATAAAACCAAAATCATGCTCTTAAAATCCCGTCATACTAATGATTTTGGTAAATTGAATATTTCTCTTGAGGTACCCTACTTGAGTTCTATACTTGGGAGTAGAAGTTGATGAAAACCTGACTTGGGAATTACATGTAAGGAATCTCTGTTAATCTATTGCCTACAAGGTGTATTCTCTAACTAGGCTTAGACATTAATAGTCAATACTTGACACGCTTTACAAAACAACCATTCAACCATGCTTTGACTATGCCTGTTCCGTGTGGGGTATATGTTCATTGACCAGTAGAAAGGCTCTTTACAGATGCAGAAAAGAGCTGCCCGGATCAAAATCGACGCGCGCGCTGACCAAAGACCGAATAGTTTTTGGCCTTATCCTGAGAATTATGCATGCAGGTGGATGGATGGATGTGCATGTATTTGCTTGTATAGAAGGTTGAGGAATTTGGGTGGGGACGAAGTTGTTGGCTATATAGAAACTACTCAGACGGATGTTCCAGCCTGAGAGATTAACACGCCTTGGGGAATCAGGTTGGTGTAGTGGTACTTTCCTCGTCTTCCAGAACCGTGACCCCGGTTCGAATCCCGGCTGGGTTGGGTTTTCAGTCCCTGCCTGATTCCGTGGGTTTTCTCCAGAATTATTCTCTGGGTTTTCCTCCTACGTCTAAAACTGTAACTTCCTTCGTCATCTTCTATCATGGGGACCCCACTGGAAATACGTCGAGAGACTTTCGTGGGCGAATCCCGGCTTTATGCCAAATACATAAAATAAATATATATGCTGTGAGCCATTGCTGGGTTAGTGTGTGATATTCATACTTCACGTTAATTTGAGAGGAAACTCTGAAAACAAGACCACAAAACTGCACAGAATTATGATATTGCTCTTTGGATTTATTTTCTTCGTCTAGATTCCAATCAAGCATGGCTAAGGGCCATTTTCGTAACAGGATTAACGGGCGTTCAAAGGACATTTCTTGCTGCTTTAGAAAGACCGATCGAGAAGGGAGGGTTGGGATGTCTGCAGCCCCTAGCACCCACATTAGCGCCTTGATTTATCTTAATATTTTTGGTAATTAATTAATTAAGCCGCAATATGAAACAAACAAAATCCACGGGAGACTGATTAAATTGGTCAAGAAGTATTTTATTACCTCTCGAATGAGACCTACGGTATATAGTCTATGATAAGGAATTTTAAAACATCACAAAGTCCATACAATTAATTCTTAAAAAGGTGAATGAAAGAAGTACGAAGTACGAGTATATATCCAAGATATATTTTGTATTATAACAACGTACGCAATACCATAGGCAAATCTATATTCAACCGTTATAATCTATAACGTGAAATACTGAGCGCCCACTAACTTCGAAAACGGTTTTCGGATTTGAAAATCAATCGAATAAAACAAAAGAGAATTTGGAAGCAACTAAACATAAAATTATAAAAATGAAAACAAAATAATAAACTGGGAAACCAATAGTTAAATACACGTTAAAAATATCAGCAGGTATTATACTTTCCTTGAAAAGTTCCATTAATTCAAACCTTTTTTCGCCTTTGACACCTTGGGAGGTATTGGCTACTATAGCTACTTACGAAGACTGCGGACGTGTGGTATTTCTCAAAATATTGAAACTGGATATTTAACCCCCAAAACTTTGTTGGAACAACATAACAAAACGTTTACACAAACTAGTTTCCTTTCAATGTTATTCAATATCTATAGGCGTCACGTATGTCGGGTCTACAGAAAATAAGATGGGGTACAGTACAGTTGGTTTTTGATTAGTTAACAACTAATGAAAACCAATTGGTTACTAGACACAAACCGAAATATTTCCATAAAATGTTAAATACTTATCTGAAAACCCAGATTGATCTAGTTTTATCTTAATATTTCCAATCGTCATGTCCTGCACAAAACTAGATTTTAATGCTTCGACATAGATTGTGTATATACAGGGTGAACCTTAAAAAAAACGATAAAAAGGGTTACTATTCCAAAAACATACACGTCATAGATATATCAATTATTGCATCATAAATTAGGAGCTACAACCTTTCTTTTAATACCTATATCGCAAGGCTACAGTCATGGATGGCTGGGTATCATTGTCCTCAAGACCATAGTCAAAATTCGGAAATGGACAAGTCAGGTGTTATGCTTTGCATGTAGGCAATGGATGTCTGCTGGAAAAAATGAACATGACATAAAAAGCACAATTTCTTCATTATGACCTGTTTGTTATGTCGATTTTACTGGTGCATCTCAAGAAAGTTCGCTCTGAATGCATATTGGGTTGCCTGCAAACTTCCTGTTTGGTGGAACGTTTTGAAGACGAAAAGCTGAACCATCTCGCCAAGAAGCCTTTGCTGTGAATGATCATCATTGCACAAACCCACTAAATGGTAACCACGAGAGTTCTAGCCAATGTCTTCCATGTACGAATGGCCACACATTTATTTAGTAATGGAGTTTCTATCAAAACGACTGACTTGTCCATTTCCGAATTTTGTTTATGTTTTAAGAACAATGATAATACTAAGCTATCCGTGACTGTAGCCTTGCGGCATAGGTAATATTAAAAGAAAAGCTGTACGATGCATAACATGATATATGCATAACATGTATATTTTTGGAATAGTAACCCCCTTTTTCTCGGTTTTGTTTTTTAGGTTCACCCTGTATATTATATGTATCCTTTATAAAGGAATTGCATAAATGAACGATATTGCGTGAATACAATTGTCTTAAGTAACATTTAACTTCAATATCAAGAACGGTGAAGAAACTGCTGATAGCACTATACACTAAATAGAAAACACCTCGAAAGTCTAAATTAGTAAGATCATTCTCCTATGCCCCTCATCGATTGTAATTTACCTAATAATCTAACAAGATTTAAAGCTATATATTTAGTCTAATTATCCCCAAAATCCCTTCAAATTCCAAGATGTAACTGTACAAATGAATATGTTGTGATTGTCAGAACGGCTCAGTCATAAACTTCATGCTGAACAGGTTGGTCGACCAGGAGGCACAAGGCCTTTGTAAATGGTGGTAGGGTAACCGTTGAACATTGCTCAAAGCGATAACGTATGTTCCTATAGCAACAACAACAAAATGGAATATGATAATGCAATGCCACTTAGCGGTACTGTTTAAAGAAACAACATTTTACATTTGCTGATAATCGTTCGGAATATTGTCTTTCTTAGTTTTCGACCGCAAAGCTTCCCGTCAAATAAAACAATAGCACGTTACGGGCACGTGAAAATTCGGACATTTAAATTCTGGTAATTTAGTTTCCTTGGACATATTTTTAGTAAGAAGGTGAGCTTTCGTTTATGCATTATGTGTTGGAGTTAGTGGATGACCCAACAGAATTTCAGCCACATACCTTAGTCCCTCACTGCGAAAAACCTGAAGATAAAAGACAGAAATTATTACTTAAAATATTGGTATAAATTGTTAAAGAAAAATAAATCAAATTTCAATCTCAATTTACACCTTTAAAACCCACTCGACCTTTCCCGTCTACTTCCCAACAGTCAGATAAGTTAAGCATTCCTTGGGCTGAATCTTAACATTTGAGACTTGCTGCTCAGTGTACCCCCTGCCATCATAGCTACAGGTTTTGATTTAAAAAAATTACCCCTTCCAGAAAGTGTCCAATCGGTTTCCGTCTTTTCGAAGATTTTCTGCTGTGTTTTCATGTACAAAATTGCCATATAGCGCGCTGCGTGGTCGGCTGGCACCTGTACCTTGGCTTGCGTGCATGGCATGCAATAGTCAGATCCCCGCATGTGCTTTTAGTATGGCCGTAAAACGAAGGACTTGTCATTTTCCCGCAAGGAAAGTTTCGTTTGAGTTTGTTGTTCATTCTAAAACTAAAGCAAACTTCATATGCTCATAGCATACGCGAACCAAGGTGATTTTGCAAATCAAAAAGCATTCTCGAATGATAAAAGGAGCTATGTGATCAAAACTTTGACCCTATCAGGACCGAAGTGCAGCCCCCCCCCCCACCCCCCCCCCCCCCCCCCCCCCCGAACTTTTGCTTAAGCATGAAATTTGGGGACTTTTCCAAATTGTTATCGGCGGTCATTTTGGTACATAACAAAAAATTCTATGATCTCCACGGTTACCATTGCAACCGATTTAAAAACCATGGTAATCGTGAATTCGTGCTATTTATGTGGAAGTACGTAGAAAACAATCATTATGGAGGTCTAAATTGCGGATTACCGCAATGCAGCCATCGACTTGAACAGCCTTGTGCCAGTTTCAGGCTGTTTTGGCACTTGACTTGACTTGATGTTCAAAATCCTAATTAATTGGTCATTGTAACCAATGCCAGCACACAACCAACAATTGTTGAGTGTTTTGTACTTGGTGTCTCTCGTGTATCCTGGGACATTTTTGAAAATGTGTACTGATCTTTGTGTATTCTGGTGCATTCTGGTGCATGTAAAAGCCAATGACCCATAAAATGTATATGACGATGGGAAAATTATTGGGGGGCACTGCCATAGCCCGTCCCCTCCCCCAAAAAACATTGGGGGGGGGGGGGGGGAGGAGGAATGTCCCCCCGTCCCCCCGGGATCGCCGCCCATGACCAATCTAAGTACACATTTACATATTACAACAAACCAACAGAACATGTTGATGACATGGAGTTTTCAGGTACATTTACGCAGAAATTTCTTTCTCACGTGACAACGAAAACCTTTCCTTATCACAAACTATACAAATCAGTTTAAATTTCACAGTTTACTTACTTTTCCATTTCTTCTCTTTCCAATTTTTTGTCATCGTTTGAATCTAACATTTTCAGCTGCGAGTAAAGAAAATGAAGAAATGGGCCTGCTGGATTAATTTTAACATAAATTATAAAGTGTATTAATTTTTTAAAACGCACTATGTGTTCTGTAATGAAATTATCCCCGCAACTCTACTGTCCTCCACTTACCAGAGCAGATGCGTATTTGTCCAAAGCAGAGTCGGCGACCTTTTCTCCAGGTAACAGATCCCGAAGAAACTTCTGAAGAGACAAAGGTAAAAATTAACGTTGCCAGCGACCTCGGAGGAGGATATTTCACTCAGATAAATCCCTGGTGGGACGGGGTGCACAGCCTTGCATCGAGCTGACCTTTTTTCGGCCATGAAATTGTAAAATAGTCAGTAAACAGAGTAATTAAAACAAATAAAGTGGCCAGTTTAATCAGCTTCTGATCTCTGAATTTGCAATGATTATGTATTCTCATTTACAACAGGAACCTTAATGTCATTAGTAATGCTGCGCTGTGAATATCGCTGTATGTCAACCAACAACGACATGTCCTAAAAAGGGCGTTTGTAGCCCCCCCCCCCCGCCAAAAAAGAGAACCACCCACATCACATTAAGAACATTTTACCCTATATACAAATAAAGTCAAACCTGTCCACTGTTTCTGCCATACCTTGAGTTCTGCTGAATCAATGTAGCCATTCCCATCATTGTCATATCTCTTCCAAATCTAAGTCGAAAAATAAAGGACGTTGAAAGATGACCAATTGTAATAGTTGGATTTTTAATTAAGGGAGAATTAAATGGAACAATTAAATTACCTTATCATTACATAATTCACGTGAATCATACGTCAAAACTGCTTATCACACGGAAAACTTAATCTTTCAAGACAATAAAATTATCAAGTAATAATTATCGGAGAGTCCATGTCAGTGTCTTCCAATATAATTATGATTTTTCTATTATCTGCGTTTCTATTGGAAACTATTTAGCATCGTTCTTTGTGTCAGTGTTTTGTTGTTTGTTCACCCTATAGTCCACAAAGTTCCCTTCATTGTAAAATATCTCCCGAAAGTAAATTTCTTTCAAAATCTATTATGAACACTATTTCAAACAAATAGATTTGATGTTGTAAATGTAAGCTGATTAATGTGCCATTCGCCATAAAAACTCTGGATGATACCTCTTCAAAATCTTCTCTGGAACGTTTCACGTCCTGGGTTTTAAGAATCAGTTTGAAGTTTTCTTCTTGGTTCAGTATCTCAGCGAGCTGTAAATCAAAAAAGCCAAATACTTTAAATCAGCTAACAAGAATAAGAGCAGTTCTGGAGGAGACTGCTGACTATTAATTATAATTGACTCAACCTACTCTTTAAAGTCAAGATAGCAATACAGGTAAAAACGATTGGAACTCTGTCGCGATATAAAAATGGCAATAGTTAGTTTCAATTTCCAGGCACCATCGGGGGCTGTAATGATCGGAGAACACCAGGTGTTATCTGAGAGGTTGCTATATACGCTGCAGCGAAACTCCCGTGATACTGGCGTAAGCTTAGGTGAAATTCAAGTTTAAGTCTCTGATATCTCAATGTGTTAATGTTCACACTGTGTGCTATTTTGCATGTAATAATATATTTTGCAATGCGCTCGCATGATTTATGGGCGCTGATGTCACATGACCTCTCACTAAATGTAAAAACACACAATGTATAACCAGGCACCATTGTGCATTTATTATTTTTGCATGGGTAAACAGGTATTACAGATATAATTATGGATTTGTTTCCATTTAGATATCAAAACTTATTTTATCATGGTTGAAGAGATGAATATAATGTTTTTTTCTTACTTCCGTCTGCATTTTTAACAAGTTTGAAAGGTCATTTCGTTAGATTCCAACACTCGTGACGAAAGTAGGATCCTAAAGAAATAGCGCATAATACAAATCAAAATGAAGTAGGCCTAATAATATACAGCAGGCGTTGTATTAATAACTGTCAGGTGTAATAAACGCACCTCCGCCCCTCTTGAATGTGTGGGATGACGTTTATTCATGAGTACACGAGGAAGAGTGAGAAGCATCTCCCAGGGGAACGAAGTGATGGGAAAGTTGAGCATAATTACCTTGCTTTCCGTATACAATTACCTTGCTTTCCGTATACAGTGATACACTGGTTTATATACTTATCATATTCTGCAGGTCAGAAAGCTTGAAAAGCTGATATGATCAAGTATAAATACAAGTTTGCATCTGAGTTTCCACTTGTGTGCATATAATAGTGATTAGTTGCAATCAGTCAGTTTCACTAATGATATGAAAGATATTTCTTGTTTTCATTATTAATCGAATGCTGCAATCGATTGTGGATATACATACGTTTTATCAGATCAACCAAATTGAGTGTGAAAATTTAGCTACCAGCATTAATCGTCACGCCACATATCTGTTCGTACACAGCTGTTCCATTTTAAAGGACATAAGAATATTTAATGGCATGCGAATATAGAAACCTGCGTATAAGCCAATATGCAGGTAATAGTGTGCTTGCTCCCTTGCTTGCTTGTTTATATTTCCTCATTTCACTAACTGGTTTGTTCATCTGACAAACTTTTCTTGCCAACTCATGTTCTGGTAAGTCTAATTCAATTCATAAATGTATCGTAATAAAGCTTTTCTATTATAGATATTTTCCCATTATTTTCAAAATTATTTCCGTCATTCGTTTCTTAAACGTGTCATTGTATAGAATTCACATAGTAGCCAAACTCTTTAAAATGTTTACCTTATCCAGATGACATTGCAGGCATTAATCAAGATGTTCCCTAAAAACAATACGTTTGTAGACCACTTATTTGGTCTACAAAGAACATTCAGTGAACATAGTGTATCCAGAGCTACAAAACTAATCCCTAATAAACATTAAATTCTTTATTTTTGGGAAGTTAGGGCTTATAATACGAAATACGACATTAAAAATAATGACTAAACGTGCCTTGTAAGTTTAAGGCAATCCTGTTAGCACCTGCCTATATGTATTTTCATGCTTAGTAAAGTGCACCATTATGTGATGGACTGAGCAGACCTAATAATTTCACCTGATTAATCATAGAAGCAGTGATCCATTTACGGTTTACTCAAACCAGAATTTACTGAATGAATAATGCTGCCTTGGGGAGTATCCTCTAAATATTAACGGCCCTTTAATGCATCTTGATTTTTAATTAAGATGGTGAAAGATCTTCATGAATACTAGGAATCTCCGATCTCTAATTGACAGTAAATCTTTGCACAATGTTACTAAATTGATAGGGAATGATAAAACAGCTACGACCATTTTTTTCATATCATTGTTAATGTACTTGAATGTATCATCCAAATGCTACTGACAGCGTTTAGTTATTGTTTCTGTAGGCTTAAACAAAATACAGCAGTCCTGCCTATTCAGTGGATTTTTTTCGCCGGGCGTCGATAATAGAAAACGTTATTCTGCCAAGTCATTCCTTTTTCCTGTATTTTTTGTTTTTATCTATTTACTTTTTAAGAAATGTATACGTATCTGTAGTCTGATCACTGGCTGAGTAATATTTGTTATCTTTATATTGCGGTTGACGTATTAAATTTTTAAAATGAATGAGCCTGAGCCAGCTTCAAAAAGCCTGGATCCGCCGCTAAAAAACGCAGATCTGGTCAACAGAGCCTGAAAGTAAAAGGTCACGCGGCGGGCTTCCGGAGACCTCGCGTAGCCCGCCTATGAACATTTTACATTGCATTGCTCTTTCACCTGCCATAATTTTGGGTAGAATGATTTCTAACTTTAACCACCCAGAGAAATACTTTGCGTGGAATTTAATGTCATTATTTTTCAAATACAATTGTGAAAAAAAATCCACTCGTAGACAGGGGGAAAAAGATAATTTAATTTTTGACCTTAACATATGTTGTTAGCATACCCAGGTGAAACTCCGATTTGCGCTTCTCTACATTTCGCCTACTCGAGTGAGAACTAGAATGTAGAAGTTGCGAAGCGCGCGTTTTTTTTACCAACCTACAGCCGATGGTTTCTAAATTAAGCCGGGCTTGCTTGAGTGTCTGGCGTACAGCCTCACTCACCGTCCTTATCAGCGGTTACATTAAATTTCTTTCGAAATTGGTGATGAGTCCTGTACGTTTATTCAAACAAATTGGCCAGAAAAGAAATTAAATTCTATTCTGTAACTTAACTTTCAGTTTTTACCCAATGATTGCCACAAAAGTATTTCATAAATGTCCATCTTTGTACACCAAGTTTCACTAGTACGTATGTGTTTTAGATTTTTGAAAGTGAGAGGTCGATACATTGATATGCTAGTAATAATTTTACAAAGGAATCTTTTTGGGGTGATTTTTTAAAGAATTCAATGTACCAACAATAATTGCAAATTCAAGGTCTCCGGATGCGCGCTACCAGGGATGAACTTTCAGGCTCGTTTTACCTCGAATGACGCTTTGAAATCAAGGGCCGTTATAGTATGCATTATTAAATGCTGTAAGATATCTCATTAATATCCCGGCCAAAGGTAACAACCCAACCGTATACTGCTCAATCCCCTTACCAACATCTGATGTAGCTTTGGTGTCAAGGGTTCAATTTTAAATTACTTCGCTAAATCCCAGTTGCTTCTCAAGCGTGGTGCCATCATCTGATGTCTTACTATCGACTGCTCATCCTGATTGCTACTAAATAAGTGGTCACCCGTCAGCATTGTCTTTCTAAGCACAATTCAAACTCTATCATTAAACTCGATCGATTAGTAATGTCCGGCAAAATGTAAGTGCAAAAGCTGCTTAAATACTGAATTGTACCCAAATAAATTAAAATGTCTTTATAACCGAAGTGTTTTGGCCGTGGATGTCAATGTTAATTCGTTTTTGGTTCACCTTGCTCTGATTTCACCGTAGGCTAATTGATGTTGAAGGTGTAAGCTATCGAGTCCAGCTGCTACAACTCTGCCACTATAGGGTTTTAAGTCAGGGCTCTAGTCCATCGTCACTTCCTCTATTTCTCACCAGCTGTTTTTACTTCCTTTCCGGGACTGTTCATTGAAAATATTTTTTCGCAATTTAGTGAAGTCGCACCGAAGTGAGTATTTTAATAAGCATGCTTAGCAGCGATCAATCTAATCCTAGTATAATATAAATAATATAAGTGATGTTATATCAAACGGCCCCTGCATTTTTTGCAAATAGTTATGAGCTAATGTATTTTTAAAAGACGTTAGATATTAGAACACGTAATATTTCTTATTTTGACACAGCTTTTATTCGCATGATAATTTTAATCATTTTCTTCTGTACATTTCAAATATTTAAATGACCCTTGTTTGTTAATTTTGTAAGCCATTCAACTTGTAAAATATGTTTATAATCCCTTGTCCTTGGAGTGTGATTGAGTGCTATTTATAAACCAGTCTAGAGATCGTCTCTGGTTTATCATCGACAGAAAGCTGCAAAGTATGAAACCAATTGTTCTGTCTTCTGTCTTTGTAAGACATGTTACTTTCCCATAAACTGTGTCCTGCAGTATTCAAATTTTTTTCGATAATGCAATGAACCGTTGCGGAGCAAATCCTTTGAATTACCCAGAGGTTAGTTCCATTGGGAATGGGGATATACCCCTCCCAATAAATAAATAAACAAATAAATAACAAGTACAAGTAAATAGAAATGAAATAAGAAACAAATAAACAATAAATAATGAAACAATAAAACGTGCTATTTCAAATGCATCACATTTGACAACATTTGGGAAAATTGTTGAACATTTTTCTTGTTAGGTTTCTAAAATCTCCAATTCAACATTTTGGCTTAAATTTTCGATCTAGAACTGCACCTGCCAGATATTATATTGTACATTTCAGACACATTCCAGGCACAAAGTAAATTATGAAAAAATCGTACAGTTGTCGTATTAAATGAATGCCTTGCTTGAATGATTTGCATTTTTTTTTACTTTTTAGACTTTTTAGTGAATATTTCCTAAAATTATCCGGTAAGCATTCACTATTAAACAATTAATTAATGAATATAGTTTTTACAGAAGGGTTGCGTGCATTTATTCAAAGCGCTAATTTTCTCATAATCAAACGCAATAAGAGTAAAACTGCACATGGTCAAATACGAGGTGCAATCAAAAAGTTCAGACACTGCGCCTATAACAAGCAAAAACCGTAGGTGATTTAAATCTGGCCGCCATCCCCTTCAAAGTAGTCCCCTTGTGCAGCGATACACCGCTCCCAGCGCTCCTGCCACGCTTGGAACGCTCCCTGGAAATCCCGTTCCGTAAGCGCGTCAAGCACCGTCATCGATTCTCGCTGGATCTCATCCACAGTGTCAAAACGGCGACCCTTCAGCTTGAACTTCATTTGGGGAACAGAAAGAAGTCGCAGGGAGCCAATTCCGGCGAGTAGGGGGGTAGGGAGAGACGATTGTGTTGTTGCGGGCGAGAAACTCGCGCGTTTTCAACGCGCTGTGAGCGGGCGCGTTGTCATGTTGGAGCACAATTGCCAGCGCGCCACAGTTCAGGCCGTTTGCGCCGAATGTTCTCCCTCAGACGCCTCAGAACGGTGCAGTACAATTTAGCGTTGACAGTTTGACCCCGGGGGAGGAATTCACGGTGCACAACCCCGGGAATGTCAAAGAAAACGATGTGCATGCTCTTGGTTACGCTCGGCGACCTGACGCGCCTTCTTTGGTCTTGGAGACTACGGGCTCTTCCATTGCGAAGACTGCTGTTTGGTCTCTGGGTCGTAGCCGTAGACCCAACTCTCGCCACCGCTGATGATCCTCGACATGAAGTTTGGGTCATCCCGGGCCTGTTGACAGAGATCCTCGCAGACTTCGACACGGTGCTGCTTCTACTCAAGTTTCAGGTCCATGGTGAAATCGCAAATGCGCACCGCACAAGTGGTCACAAAAATGCCTGTAACACAGGTGCTGATGTTGATCAAGGGATGTTATTACTCACGAAAGTTATTGCTTACACCTGCTATATGCACATTACTGTGCTACTCTCCGTTTAGGGGTGTGCATCTGAACCGGTACCCGATTCCAGAACGTTCATGTCTAGAATCGGTTCCAGATTATGGAATCGAGTACCCGTACAACTTTATATTATCGCATAGTAACTTCCCAGACAATAAAAAAGCAAAGGTTTTGAATGTTATTTGTTGGGGATTTTCAAAATTAAAACCCGACTACATGGGAAACCAGCACAGATTTTACGTTTATGACGCTCACAAAAGTTGACAACAAAGGGAATTTACCGGTCGTGTTTTTTGTAGTCTGGGTATGGATAAAGAGCCTGGATGAGACATAATAGCAGGCCTAAAGCTTCCGAACAACCGCCTTTTGTGATATGCCGGCGCATGCATGTGCCGGCACACGCAAATGTGGAGAAGTGATCATGTTTACTGGACAGGCATGATATTTTTCAGACTTTTGTCAGAAATCAGACTTTTTGAATCTCAGAGAAAGACATTATTACAACTTAGGCCTATTTATTTTTGGAAGTTTTTGGGTTGGGTTTCTTTAACGGGTACCCGGGTACCCGGTTCTTTTACTACCGTAAACGCACTCCCCTAGCTCCGTTCGTTCGCAACATTATCGAAACTTTGTGATCGCACCTCGTACATCGAGAATGAACATATTATCCTGATACTGTAATTCTCGAATGTTTCAGAAATGGATAAGGGGATCGACCTGACTTCATGCACCTGTCTTTTTAGAAACAGTAGGCCTATGTGCTCATGTCAGGCTGTAATATAATGAATTATTGATTTGACTAAACCGTGTTTTCTTTCAATATATCTCCAACGGACCCAAGTAATTATTTGACTATCTCTGTTATTTTGGCCAAAATTCCAGACGGTGTTTTCAACCTTGCATTATTTTTGACTTTACTTTTGCTGCTCACGGTAGACGCCACAAAGTCTGCCATCAATCGTACTCATTATGTTTACACATTGATTTTGACACATCGTGTTCTTGATGGACAAAATCGAACTGAGCGTAAATGGTTTTGGTGTCACTGTTTTAAAAGCCGACTCTAGCACAACATCGTAGGTTGTAAACGAAGTTAAACGTACCAAAAAGATTATGACAATTGGGTTTAAATTCTACTGCCATCACAGCATTGTCTGTCGTTGTGGATTTTGCATTGCATCTAGGGTTATTCACATTATTTTCCGAAAGTACTTTCCGAGTGGTATTCACAGAAGATGACTGAATAAATAGCGGTTTCTATCTCATAATTATTTACAATTCCAATGCTGTTGTAGGGCGATACAAGCCATGCTCTAAATAAATGAGTACCGGTATAAAAATAATATCGTGTTTCTGTCATAATTAAATTCAGGCTTAAATGTTGATGTTTTTGTTGCTTACCCAAACCATTTACCTTAACATCCAATTCATCATCACCTTTAAGCTTATATTTTATTCTGCATGGAGATGTGCATTGTCCTCCTATAGCAATCGGTTGGGTTTCCAGCTCAATTTTCATATACTATTCATATCATTGGTGGCAAAAGTTCATACAATGCACAATCTTAGCCGAGTTGTGCACAAAACGTGCTGGAATACCGTACTTTCAGTTTACTTTTCCTGTGGTCATTGTTTGAACTTGTTACTGTCTATTTTAGTGCTTCTGTGAAATTTTGAAAGTTTTGTACGATGAATGCATAAACAGTAAAATGGGTGCCTTGAGTAACATCACAACACCATTGTCCTAATATGTCAGGAAATAGCATATAGGCACATTGATAGCTGTGCAGAATACATTTTGATATGAATATTTAAATTGGTCTTTAATATCATATGCGCAATAAACTTTACTTGATAAAGATATTTTGGGAATTGCACCATCGATGACATTTTATATAGAAAAATCATGTGAACTGGATTCTGAATAACATCTCCCCGCTTGTTAGGCGTATTCCTAATATTGAGTGGACCAATAAGACCTCGTCATGCCCTGTAGATGACCCGTACACAGCCGTCTAAGGCTTCTATATCCTAATCTATTTATCATGCAAGGTTGCTTCAGTCAATGTCACTCTTCACTGAGCACCTCAAATTGTGTTTTGTTTTCTCAACAAAGTAGAAACCTTGAAATTGTCCATCCGTTCCGTCATCTGACGAACACTTCCCCTCCAAGGATTTCTTTAATATTAAGAATTCAAGATGTTAATGGCAAAGGATGCAGCAGCCAATAATGGATTATCGTGTTCGAATGGACATTAAAATAATATTAATAACGATTACTTCACGACAAATTCTCGTTGCCAAACTAATGTACTCACCATTGTTTAGTTAAATTGTATACATGTAACTTTTATTCGAAGTTGTGGGGAATAATTTCCATAATTCCTGGTAGGCCTACTTGCAGTGCATGCAGGCTATTATTTATTGTTATTACTTCTATATTTCTGTTTTTAGTACAATCCATTGAATTTGTATATCCGATACCAGGTCCACGGTGGTGAAAAGATATCGATACTGTGTACACATTTTCGTTTGAAAAATAATCAGAAATGCAATATCTTTTCAAATTTACTGTTCACGTGGATATTTTATCCTAAAGATAAACCCTTTGCGTAAATTATGCACACTTCTCAGGGTTTGGGATTAGTTTGCTGTGGGACTCAGGCGAGAAAGTACGTCATGGCTGCCAAGATTATGCAAGTACGGAAACAACGTACCAGAGCAGTGAACAAGCGAATACATTCAAGATGTTTTTTTCTCTTCCAACGTGCTTTCCCCACAGATTTAGATTAGATCAAATCGTTGGCCCGTGGCCCATTGGAAAGTCCTCCAAACTGTTTTCCACGGCATTGTTTGTAATAACAGGCTTCCATGCTAGGTAAATCAGTTATGGGTAAATTTCACCCTCGATTTTGACCTCAAAGGTCATTTCAGGGTCAAAAGATCAAATTAGTTCAAAATCGGTATTTACCACATTTAGTTAAAAAAGAAAACGTTTATAAAATTATGTTTAGTATGTATTTTTGCTATCTGGTTGAACTCATAAAGCTCCACTTTGTGCACGCCCCTTCATTCAACTATCCATAGCTCACTTTATGCATGCACGACCATCACACTCTAGCCGCCTGTATAATATGTAGACATTCAGCTATGGCCTGCCAACTCCTTAAGTCTGCCACTTTGCCTTCACTCCATTGCCACATAATTTTAAACACCATCGTCTGAACTGATGTCTTAGATGCATTGTCCATCGTGCAGTGGAAAAGACATCCCCGGGCTCCGGATCTCCTTCAGCGGAGCACCTAATTAATAAGTACGGCAAATGAGGAGGCTCGGTAGCTAAGGTGTCTGAGCTGCTAGTACTCAGTGATTTGGTGCACATGTGACCACACAAACTAAACCTAAAGCGATCAACACCCACGAACTTTGCATTGCTTCTGCTATAAATACTGGCATATTAAGTTGACATTCTGCCATTGAATAGATAAAGGAAAGAAGGGTGTTCGGAGTTGTTCCTGTTGTCTATTTTAATAGCCAATAGCTACAGAAAATGTCACCCGTTCACAAGCAGTGAGCCTACAACTCCCTACGACTTCCTGCTTTTCAACATGTATTTTCAGGAGAAAAAAAATAGCTCAAAATTTTCAGCAAAGTTTGCCCTTTGCCCACCTCAGTAAAACAAAAATAGGTATGCCATAATAAATACGAGAATTGTGACTCACTATAACCTCGTGATACAGGTCATCCTTTACATTGCTAGATCAGTGTGCCATTTTAATTAAAGTTTTGATGACACGGTTCGTGTAAGCATAGGTATAGGCTGTGACCACTGTACACGATCCAGTGAGAAAGCGACGACATAGTCAACCATATTCCATTAAAAGCGACTGCCACAGTGTCAGTACCGTCAAGCGAATGCCTTTTTATGATTGATAAGACAACCATTTGTCGAATAATACTCTTTTGATGTATCGGATGGGGGGGGGGGGGGGGGGGGGCGAAGTCTCTGTGCCAAGTTATTATTTTTTGTTTCGGTACTGTTCGCTCTGTGTAGGCCTTCTTCCTTTTACCGGTAAACAACTGTCAATCCTGGCGCCCCCCGCCCCCCCAAGATATATGGAAAATAAGATGTTTTCATATCATACATTTTTTAAGCTCTCCAGTAAAGAAATGTTTCATGCAGTGGCCGGTGGGGGATGTGGGGGGGGGGGGGGGGGACTTAGTGGCGGAAGCCATAACCCCATAAGATACGAAATACGTGGCTACTTCCCCCTGCGGCAAATGACACTCCGGATCCACCCTTGTGATGAGCCAGTTATCACTGTTATATACTAATATTAACAGTTTCTGTATATTTTATCCTGCTAACAGAATGCGTATAAGAAAACCATGTAGGCACTGCAAAACTGACAACTATTACACAAATGTTGTATTCGCATTTGAAACGACTGTATATTAATCATAAGATAATGCACTTTCTATTCAATTTAATTCATTAGTTTTTTCCTAAAATTCCTGCAATGTTAAAACAAGAGTTTATACTGTAATTTATAATGTTTTATGATGTTTTATTTCAAAATCAGTTACTTTGTTTGTCTTTTGGTTGATGTCAGCTATTGATTTTTTCGGTCGTCCGGGTATAAGAAGATTATATTTCCTTTTTTGCTAATTGTTTTTGACACATATTTTGCACGACAGCCATAAATATATATATAACCTTTTTGACAATCCGCGACATTTAATACAATATAGAAAGTATACACGGAGTAAAGACATACAAACTAAAAGGGCGTGGCACCTAGAAAAAAAAAATTTCAAATTAAATTGCTAATGTGTTCGTTCAATGAGATGATAATGCAATTAAATAAAAAGTTAACAAATACTTATGTACGAAAAACAAAAATCACCCAATTTGCTTATCTTTTACTTGCCTGCATCTGTCATTTGGTCAAATAGAAAGCAGTAACAACTGCTAGTTTTATACCTTATTTTTCCATATTAAATCTTTATGGTGTCCGAATTTGGTATTATTGATAAGCATTATATTGAAATAATCATCATAATACAAACCGTGCTATTGACTGACGACGAGCGTCTAGTCTGCCACACTATCATAAACCGCGCAAAGCATTGTGGGTAACAATAAGAAATGAAACTAAGGCCGTGTCCGAATTACTTGGCTACGGCTGCATGTTATGCCCCTTTCCCACTTACACGATTTTTGCTACGGTAGAGCACGATTTTTCAATTATTTACAATCGCAACGGCGTCGTGGCCATGTTCGTGGTCAATCGTGGTCCACCGTAGCGCACCCGTAGTAGATGTTGATGGCACCGTGGAGTAGCAGGATTTTTTTGGAATGTTAAAAAAAATCGTGCTCTACCGTAGCGGTGGAAAAAATCGTGGTCCACCGCAGCAGCATCGTATTAGAGTCGTAACGTTGTCTTGACGTTGTCGTGGTATGTCGTGACGGCGTCTTGTTCATTCGTACTCATTCGTGGTGGCCGCAACAGCTACGGTAGGCCAAGACTTCGCTACGATGCTGATACGATGCCGCTACGATGGTGCTGCGACCTAGCAAGACTTAAACAAGACTTAAACAAGACGCCAGCAAGAACATGATTTTTTTATCACGTGTCTCTTGCTGATCGTGTTGTGACGTCGTAGTACAATCTTGGCATTTCTTGGTACGCCGTGACAAATCTTGACGATGTCGTAACTCTACCGTAACACTATCGCACTACTGCCGTACCACATCTTGACGGCGTCTTGACAAGACGTAGAATTCGATTGACCTTGAACTTTCTGAGTGTGAATTACTACGGTAGAGCACGACTGAGCACGATTTTTCAACTTTGAAAAATCGTGCTCTACCGTAGCAAAAATCGTGTAAGTGGGAAAGGGGCATTACACACACGTCTATGGTAGCGGATGTAGCCACTTCCCATAGACTCTTGTGTAATTTCAAGCCGTAGCCAAGTAATTCGGACATGGCCTGAGCCTAACCTCTGATATTCCTATTCTGCCATATACAATCATCGAGCGCGCTAGGTATTGTGGGTAACAATAGAAATGATACCGAACCTAACCTCTGACATTCCTATTCTGCCATCCAATCATTGAGCGCGCTAGGTATTGTGGGTATCAATAGGAAATAAAACTGAGCCCAACCTCGTTCCCATGGTGTCGAGCAGCGCCCTCACCGACACCACAGCTGCTCTCTCACCCTGGTATGGGATCATTTAAATGTGCAAGATTTTTGAACACGCATGCAAATTAGGCTCCCTGTAAGCGATGTATTCTGGGCACGTAGTAGTCTGATGGCAATTCTTAAACTTCACATCTTCGTCGAATTCACAGCATAGGCTCTTTGGTACTAGATTGATTAGCTTGATTGTAAAATCGTGAAAAAGGCGGCAAACTACGTGCAGTTCATGGGTTATCAGAATGGTTGACATGGTTGAGCATCAACGAAGCGTCATTTATCTCAAAATGAAAAGGACAAAAAACAAAGTTACATACCCTTGTACGTGGCGCACACTCGAGGCAAATTACTAGTAGGCTTCGGACTTCCTCTTGTCAGTTTTGATAAAACCTAAAAAAAGGACAGGCTTTCGCCGGGGCAACAGGCCTCGGACTGCGGCATGGCGGGCGGCGTTTGCCGTTGGCACACAGGACCAAAAACCCGCCGTTTCGTTCGCAGCTGGAGCACTCTGACCAGGAGATCTGAGGAATCATTTGCTACAACCACTGCTACTACATGCACGCCAGTTTAGCGATGTTGACCCCGTGCATCCTCCACCGTTTTATAGACCTTCGTTCCACAACTTGACTTCGGCATATTGTGTCACTTCGTGTGAAAGCTACGGTGAAAGCAATTGCGGAAAACTTTTTTTCCACTGACTCTCCAGATGTGCGTCCCACGTTTGTCGCTTTTGGAACAGAATTTAACTTCAAGATGCAAGTATCAGATTTGACGGGTGTATTTTTTGAGGAGCTGGGCGTCACTATTGCAGACATTTCAGAGAATATATACTACTACTACTACTACTACTACTACAGAAAAGTCACTAACGTTAAAAAATACAAACAAAGTTTCACTTTTGGCGCGGCAAACTTTCATCAAGAAATACAGTGGAATCACCAACTGTACGGTTTTAATTTCTCTATATGCTAATAAGCTAATGCTGTATTTTCACTATCCAATCAGGGCACGAGTAAGGAGTTCCCATCCCAGGGCTTACTATTGGAAACGAGGTTGAAAATGAAGTAAGCCATGGGAACGAGGTTGAACTGAGCCTGACCTCTGACATTCCTATTCTGCCATACAATCATCGAGCGCGCTAGGTATTGTGGGTAACAATAGAAATGATACTGAGCCTAACATCTGACATTCCTATTCTGCCATCCAATCATTGAGCGCGCTAGGTATTGTGGGTAACAATAGGAAATGAAACTGAGCCTGACCTCTGACATTCCTATTCTGCCATACAATCATCGAGCGCGCTAGGTATTGTGGGTAACAATAGAAATGACACCGAGCCTAACCTCTGACATTCCTATTTTGCCATCCAATCATTGAGCGCGCTAGGTATTGTGGGTAACAATAGGAAATGACACCGAGCCTAAGCTCTGACATTCCTATTCTGCCATCCAATCTTTGAGCCCGCTAGGTATTGTGGGTACGGAAATAACAAGCCTCACCTCTTACATTCCTATTCTGTCATCCGATCTTTGAAGGCGCTAGGTATTGTGGGTAACAATATGAAATGACAAGCCTCACCTCTGACATTCCTATTCTGCCATCCTCGTCCTCATCATATGCTATCATGTGTTGTTTAATCATCTCATCTAGCATCGTTGGAGACAACGCCTAACAAAAACAAAAACAAATGACTACTTGCGCTTGATGAAATTATGAGTAGAGAATTATTTAAGCTCATGAAGTATACGATTTTAGAATTTTCTAAATGAGTATTTGGCAATTGAAACTAGTCAGGTAGTGATTTTAAAAGGGGCAGGGCCATCTTGCACCTTGCATTCAGGTACACACACTGTGAACAAGTAACAATCGATTTAGTGCCAAGTAACAATAGATGTTCATTGTTAGTGCACTGTTTTTCTTTTGTTAGATGTTCATAGCTGTATTCACCAGAAACAACGGTTTAACATGCGTTTCTACTCCTTAATATAACCATGCATAAGTCACGTGGAAACGAAACCTATTTTAAATGTCAGTGATAGTGGCTCCAGTTTTAGAGTGCCAGCCATCGTATTCAATTGAGACGCACTTACACTCACACACAGTTTTGGTTGCATACTTCAAGTTAAAATACATGCATCGTCTTTCACGGTTGCTGCATGTCAATAGAGAGGCTGACATTGTGTAACTTGAACGTGTATACGTCGTGTACCTGTAGTTTTACTTAATGCTTTTGCACAGGAGAAGAAAGAATCATGCTACACGGTTCTTTGGAAAATGTGTGTATCAGCACGTGTGATAGTATGCACGAATCAGAGCACGTGATCTGTGCACCTTACGCCACCGCATTCCCGGTGATGAAGCGTCAATATTTCAGCTATTATTCAAAGGGTCGCATCATTGTTGCACCCAAACCTGTGGTGGAGTCAGGTGCATTCACCCGTGTGTTTGAACTTATGTATATACAGGCAATGCGGGTGTATTATAATCTCTGAGATCGCCTTCCGCAGTTTTCTGCTGGCCTTTGAGCGCTGATAAACATGTAGCCAAAATTTACAAACGAAGCTCAAAGAAACAAACGGTGGATGTTTGAGGTTGCATTTAGAATAGTTTGTGCAAACGTCCGTCTTGAAACAATGTTCTAAAGAGAAATACCCATAATTTAAATATTTAATTATCTTTTTGAGAATAAGTTGATAACGCACATGCGCTTGTAAGCAAAACTAACAATTAAGTTCAGACCCAACGATGCCTGACGCTTTTCAAACGGATAGCATAAATTTACGATAAATCCAAATGATGACGCACTCATAAGGCCTTTAATACTGAGAGGCAATCAGCGGCGTAGCCATGGCTCTCTGCATAGAGGGGAGTGGGGGGTGGACGTTACATCACAAAAAAAACGCGACGGGCCTGCAGTGGGGGCGTTCACTGTATTTTTTCTAAATAATATTATTTTATCTGTTTTTACGAAATTTGGGTGAGATTGGGGGGGGGGGGGGGGGGAGGCGGACGATTTTTGTATAGGGGGATGCGCCCCCCCCCCCCCCATGCCACGCCCCCGGCTACGCCACTGCGAACAATTTAACCTAGCTTCAACTGTAGACAGACCTCGTTTTCCAACAGACAAATATTTTATATTAGACTGTCGAAAACATCGAATATCTGTTTAACCATTTTGTACATGGACGGAAATCTTACGTACACAGATACACTAGTCAGAAAAAAATCTCCACACTTCAATATTTCGATTTTCATTACGCCCTAATGATAACATAAAAATATCTATCCCTTAATTCATGTTTCCAAATGTCAAATAGTGCCATTTTCTGTCATCTCCCCAAGGGCATGCGTTAATGTTTAGTCCCTGAACGCAGTATGGAAATAGACCTTCCTTATTCAGTACCCTTCAAAATTACTTCATTCATGTGTTTGATCAGTTCAAATGCTTAAACGGATAATTTTTAAACATTGTTTTGTTTAAATTAAATCTTCTCACTGCTTTTTTAAAAATAAAAATCATTTAAATACAAATAGAATGTGGATGATATTACCGCTGAGTCTTTATTCTTCAGGACAAAGTCTTTGAAGAAATTTGTCAGTTCACAACCTTCGATGAAGCCATTACCTACAAGAACAAAACAAAACCGGTTTTCGGTATTAATTAATTAATTATGTTTATAATTAGTGTTCAAGATGCTTTCCTTTTTGTTCATCAGATGGCTAAACATAAGATTGGTGTTGACACGATTAGCTATAATAATGATTTATACTGTGGGACCTGCCATTTTTCATTGTTTGTTGGGATGATTGTAACACGATTGCCAACAAACTGTGCAAACTATTTCTCGAGGAATGTAAACTGTGTAGCATTACAGATTTGGCTACAATGAAACATAGTGTTTCTGTTAAAAAATACTTATTGATAAACAAACTGGTATAACACATTATTCCTACACTATAATAAATTGTATTTTGCTGTAGTGAGAGATAATTAACTTTTTTAATACTCATACCATGGGTGCCTGTCCAAAAAATCGATTATTTTCAATAAATTTGTTTGGTACATTCCGTACGGTATCCTTCATTTAAGACAACATATCGCATTCCGTGTAAGGAGAGAAAGCAGATTGTGAATTCCCTTTAGCCACTGTTTATAAAGCTTCTTTATTGCAAACAATTAGTAACGGTTCCACAATTGCAACTTGATCTCTTCCAAACTATATAATTTTAACTGGTTTGGATTTTGGTAAAGCGTATTTGCAAACTGCCACATTAATTCCAGACCTCAAATTTCAATTCTTGTCCTTATTCAAGGGTCACCTGGTTTACGTTTAATCGTTAATAGCATACATAGCTCAATCTAACTCACTAACTCTGTGGTGTACTTTTGTATATTTGTATATTCAACAGCACACATGATGCTAATGTACGGAATAGGTCATTTATCCAGTTATAACAATAAAATACATACCATCGGCATCGTATTTGTTCCACGTTTCTGCAAAATCCTCGGCCTTCATGTTCTCAAACTGCTTACGCATATTTGTCATGCACGATTCCTTATCCATTGCTAAACTAAAACAAATTTGCCCAGCGTGGACCAAAATTTGAGCAATTTGTTTGATGACGTTGTATTTTTGTCTATTAAACACACTTTGATATACCGTTTCACAGAGTGTTTATAGTCAGTCTCCTTGCCTTCGTGGTACAGCTCGTTGTTTTACTGCACGGCATCCAGGTCTATGAAATTTATTCATATCGCATAATATGCAGTGACTACTGCAGAGAGTTTCCAACGGCTGGATGGGCTGGGCCGGGATGTACATGTAGCAGGTGGTACGAGTAAGAAACGCGCATGCGTGTATACATTTGAAGGTCGGCAACACCAGTCAAATACATGTTCTCTTTATGAGAACAGAAAGCTAAGGATGTGGGTATGCAAATTCTACATATATGCAGTGGTATACTGTTCTCCCATACATTCCTGTATAATGACTGTGACAATAGTTTGGTGCAAAATTTCAAGATTAAAAATTTGTACAATTTGGAAACTAATTAAACCACTTATGGATTTATGGCCAATAAATTCCACCACCTTCATTACAAAAGTACAGACACGAATTGTGTTGGCTGTAATGGCAAATTATTTATTTCAAGTGCACTGCTATGAAATACAAAACATTGAAAGCATAACATATTTAACCCGCAGTAATGTATCCGTATTACGGAATAAGATTTGCATAATGCAGGGTATTGGATGAACATGCGTGTTAAGAATAGTGTTTGCTTGACGTGTCCATATAAACATAAAGCTCACAACTATTAATGAATTGAAATAAATCAAATACGATGCATATCTGTATTCCAAAAAATGAAAACTCTATATTTTAACAATTAAATTGTATTGATTAATCAAAAGAATATGGCCTATAGCTGCAAAAAATAACAAACGACATCATGTGATAAACAAGCGGCAGCTGTCCTGTTCACCTTTACACATTGCACAATCAATAAAAGCTACACATGTGATATCTAGTAACAGAAATGAGGTTATTATAGCTTTCCATTGTGAATAGGTAATTTTATGTGATGATTACTTATAACAGGGTCACCAGGAGAAAATTGGACGGATGTCGTTAACAAGATAAATATAATTGGTCATGTTTTCAGGTTTTGTTTTAATTCAAAGACCAAAACCCTTACTCGCCCCTTCTAAAAAGACCCCTTACAGGATTTCTGGTGATAGGGATATTAACGTGAGATTGGTGTCAGTACTTTAATGTACTTTAGCCTGCACAATTACGAGTATACGTAAGGTACATACAATATGCGGGGTTTGTATCAATTACGATACTTTGTGCAACAGTATTGGCTTTAAGAAAATGAAAATCTCAATACCGTGCAGATCGCTTGTATATAAAATATTTATACATGTTAAATGTATCTGAACATCTTAGGACAATACAAGCTGGGGACGATAGTCCTTTGAAGATTTTACCAATGAAATGCCTTCTCCTCCCTAAAATACGGTACTGGAGCTTCAGTTATTTCTAAACAAGTACTTCCGTTTGATTAATGTTCATATTTCTAAGAAACATTTCACTTTCTGTTTTTATGTTTAACATCCCATTTCCCTGTATTGTGTGAGAATACACAACTTGCAGGCTTTTTAAAATTACCAAACGTGCGCCATTTTATGAAATATCTTGTACATTTTTAAACAGAGCTGGATTTAAAAGAAGCTCCCAAATTATCTTGATACAATTCATAAAACATCAAGGTAACATTTTCATAAAAATTCCACTAAAAATTGGAGGATAACCATTTAGAAAATTATTTGCAGCCCCCCCCCCCAATTTTAAGCCCCCTCGATCACCCTCACCATACAATCGTGGCTAGAAATGTTAATTTCCACTTGCATACGTTGCCTCCTGTTAATTAAAAGGTACAAGGTATATTGTAAAAACCTAAACCCCCGAATTTAAAATGATTGCGTACTGTTTTTGCTTAGAAATTTCTATAATTCAACATCTGACTCTGACATTTCTAGTAAGAAAACGTATTCATCTTCGATCTTAGCAGTATGCAAGTTTTACAGTATCTTCAACGGTCTCTTAATTGTCTGTGTATTAATACTTCCACCGCCTTGGATTGTTTAATCCTTCTTTGTAAGCCAGTCAAGGTTTTCTGTAATTGAAAAACAAAAACAAAACACAAATTTTAAAGATGACATTTTGAGAACGCAACGTTTTGCAAAGACCACATTATTGATGATGTTCAAGCGGAATATCGTTCATGTTTACTAACGACTACTCGAGTATGCAGCGTCCTCCTATAGCAGCTATCTACGAGTCTTCTTGTACGGGTTAAATTCTTCACTGTACCAACTTGAAAAAAGTGGTCAATCCCTGACACAACAACGTCGAAAATGTTGTGTAAGAAATAAAGTAAGGAGTTTTCAAAGTTAAGTCAAGACTTTTCCCCGCCTGGAACAGACAGAGCGTGAGCAGAAACAGTGCCAAAGTTCAGTTCAAATTCTGACCTCTAAGTTGAGGGAGTTCACATCATTGGTCTAATTTTAAGACCTCGCGTAACGCGCATATATTTTCAAAGCCTAAATGTCTTTTTTTTCGTTTTAAATTGGTTCGCCCTTTTCTATTCAATTAACCAGTAACATGGCAAATTGTGCTATTTTGTGTCATGTTAAAATGAGTAACGTTGTCAAAATGCTAGACGATGATTTGTTTGTTTCATTGGTTATGAATGTTTAATCAGAAATTAGAAATCAACAGTGCTGTAGTCGATTCCACCCAATCCGAGTCCGAGTCCGAGTCCGAGTCCGAGTCATTGGGTTCGAGTCCGAGTCCGAGTCCGAGTCCCTGGGGTTCGAGTCCGAGTCCGAGTCCGAGTCCGAGTCCTTGTGTCCGAGTCCGAGTCCGAGTCCGAGTCCGAGTCCGAGTCCTTTTGTGAATCTCAAGTACATGTACAGTGTTCTCGTTGACACCGAGACAGTACACAAATACTACACAGCATGGTCAAAAAGGGTATTTACGGTAATAAGAGGTTTAGAGAGGCTTTTTAGTTTTAACACTTATGCGCCTATCAATTGCTTCCCCCACCCCTCCATCCTCCCGGGCTGCCCCACCCAAGATGTGGGGATTGTCACTTTTGAAGTGACCAAATCCCCACCCCTGGGGCACAATTTTGTGACAATCCCCGACATATATGGGTGGGGCACCCCCACATCATGGTTTTAACTTCTGATGATGGGGAAACAATGGCAAAATGAGTGACCAAAATCCCAACCCTGGGGCTTGAAAAACGTGACCAAACCCCATAAGACCTGGGGCAGCCCGGGGGGGGGGGGGGGTGGAGCAATTGATAGGCGAATTATTGAATTACATTTAAATATAACCTATAAATCAAGTCCATACATGACATACATATGTATGTGATTTGGGGCACATAAACACCTGCAAATATTGTCTAGTACTTTACTCAAGCGAAAAATCCCTGAAACAAATTGGATTTGCACAGTAGTTTGAGAAACAACCTTGTGAAATTACTTTCAGCCATTTTCATTTGAGATTATAAAGAAAAACTAATGGGCTTTGTGATGATACTGAACTATCCCAGTACCTTATTCCAATTTGAAAATATGACGTCAAAGAAATAACACCTACTGCAACCGTGCAGAGAACATGTTTAAAAAAACAGCTTCAAACAAAAATCACGCATTGCATGTGCCTCTAACGTCACCATAAAAACGTCGATTTTTTCAACTTTATCTGTCTTTTTTCCAAACCAAAATTGTCCCTGGAAATTTAATTATACTGAAAAATACAAACATTTATTCAACCAGATTTGTTTTACTTCAACCAATGATTAGTTTGATTACTTAAAAACTGGTCTTGGGGAACATTCCTCTTTAGCAGGGCTGTAGTCGAGTCCCGATGTGAGTCTGATGACAAGTAGTAGGTCAAACTTTAGCTTTAACATAATGTTGCAATGATTTTTTATTTAAATTGTAATACACGAACTATTTTAGCAGACAAAACAAAATATGAGAATGTTTCTATGGTGCAGACATTTAAATAAGTACTTCACAATTTTGAAATGTAGAAGATTAATGATGTCATGAATATCAGTTGGGAAGTATTGCTAGTACAAGCCTACTAGCGCGAAATAGATTTTTGTGAATGAATCACTTTCGGCCAATCAAAACGTGTACCGCGCACTACATTACAACCGGTATTCCGTCTTCTATGTTCGCAAGTAATGGACGTCGAGCACCAGCCACATGACGTTGCGGCTCGACTGTACTGGCAACTACACGAACACTGCAGCGCATTCGATCGCACACGCACGTACGTAGAGCGAGCAAACGGCGAATTCATGCCATGTTTAATCCGGTACAGTCTCCGCGCGTCGCTGTTGGACCGACGTCTCGTCAGGCAAACCGTCCATACCTCACGTACTGAGCGCGTATACGTGTACGCAACCTCGTCCCCAGGGTCTACTTTCATCCTCGTTCTGGAAGCGTATTGCTCGAACACTATGAGGACGAGGTTGACGCGTACTGTACTACCGAATTAAGTACATGTGTGTGCAGGCTACTGACGGGATTTGAACTAAAACGGCCTTTTGGGGCCGGACTCGGGCCGAGTCCTCGAGCTGGTCGAGTCCTTATTGTCCGAGTCCGAGTCCGAGTCCGAGTCCTGACTGTCCGAGTCCGAGTCCGAGTCCGAGTCCTTGAAAATCGGGACTCGAGTCCGGACTCGAGTCCGAGTCCGGACTCGAGTCCTCCAGCACTGGAAATCAACCAACCAATGTTGGTTGATTTATAATTTCTGAAAAAAATATCATTTTCGTGATTAAAAATACACTTTTATATCACATTTTGAATTTTAAAAGTATTTCAAAATTTATTCTACATGAAAGGAATACACTCAAACAACTTTTCGTATGATTTTTGAGCAACGATTTACAGTTTAGCTGAAGTTATTTGATTGTTTTAACCAACTCATTTGGAAATTCTTACATTTCTCTTATTTACAGTTTAGCGTTGTGGTAATAGAAAAACTTGTTCATGAACATTTTCCTACTTAATTCAATGGAATTTATCAACTGAATTTACTTATCAGATCTTACGTTTCAAAATTGGTGTTAAACTCTAAATAGGAGCAGATGTGCCGGCGCGGTTTTTGGACAAACAGAATGCAATGACGATTATGATGACAACTGCTGCAAGTATGCCGATGACGATACCAACAATCGCACCTGTACTCAGACTACTTGAATCTGGAGGCACCTTAGTTGAGGTTGGTTTAGTTGGTTCATCTGAAAAAGAAAAAAGACCAACACATAATTTTAGCCTACAACGTGTACGTAAAGTGATTTTTTGAAAGAGACAGATGTTTGCAACAATTAGACGTTCCCAGCCACCATTTATAAAATGAAGAGAGTACAGAGAAGATTTAGACCTATATTGACGATTTGATGTATTTAAAAACAAATTAATTATATATTTACAATTTGTGAGTGCACCATGAACCTGATAAACATTCCTACCTTCCTTCTGGCACGTTACAGCCGCTTTCTTCCCGCTAGTACACTCGGAACTATTAAAGTATGGCGAGCTACAAGCCTGGAGTGAAATCTCTGTCCCTTTACAAGAGTAAGATGTCTCCAGAAGTTCCCCTGTGTTTGTTTCAGCAGATGACATCGACATAGCTCCAGGAAAGCCTGCCTCTCGACACGCCACGTCAGCAGTCCTTAGACTGAAACTATCACTGCATAAATAACCATCGCTTCCATCAGCTACAGTTGTGACCTTCAATGGACCTGTACCTGTATTTCCTTCACCAATCTCAATTGTTAACCCTGCGAACAAAAAATACCGGTGTAGATCAGCCATAATTATGTAAAACAAACTAATGATACGATTGTTTTATTTAGTTATTCTTCAAGATGAAATATTACTTTTCATAGTAAAAGATTGATGGGACTTGTTTTACGTCATGCCTCAATATAAAAATCATTAAACGAAGTAGTCACAGAGTCCCGACTATCAACCTCGTAGATAAAAATAATGCTATTGTTAGAAGACAGATTGCTTGTCCGCTGACGCGGATTTACGGTTTCATTATTAAGTGAACAAAGAAAACCGGCCTAAATTCTGACTATATAGTGCCCACAAAGACACTGACAATTTGGGAGAACACTAACATAGGGCAAGATAGACCAGTTGGTAGAGCGCCTTTACGGTTTTCCGGACGCGGCAGGTTCGAGTCACGCTCCTGCCAGTTTTCTTTGTTCACTTTGAAAATCTTTTTAAATTTACGTAGTCAGTTGTCCTTGTGGTTTGATTGATTAAACAAATAGAGTAAAACAATTTTCGCGATGTTTTATTATGCTTCTTGATAAAAACAAACTGTCAGCATTCTGGCTCCACCAGGAACATATTGACGCAGTTTTTCTTGTTTCGATAACAATATAATTTGATCCCAAATTATTGTACCTACCGCAATCACATAATGCCCCTGCTTCATTTTCATGCGTGCATGAAGTGATATTATTGGTGAATATAAGGACTTCCATCATACACTTGATTAAATCATCTTCGCTACCATCACAGTCAACTTCGGTCAGTTTGATATCAAGAACCCCAGGCCCGTATTTGGATTTGGTAGATGCCTCGGTTGCTTCAACGCAACCTAGCTGTTTGCATATCACGGTGGCGTCCTTTAGGTCCCACTTCTCAGCACACACAGAGCCCCATGAGCCGTTGACGAACGCCTCCACGCGGCCTTCAGTGGAACTTTGGCCACCAGCCAAACGAACTACGCCGTTGTTAGCTGCATATTCTACAACAGAATACAACGAATTGTATAATTATGATAACTTTCAGATAACTATACAATGAATATTCATAGTAGTACCGCCCAGTGGCGCAGCCAGAAATTTTGAAGGGGGGGGGGGGGGGGGGGGCGGTGGGGCAAGTCCGACCGACCTTTACAAACCCCAACGGACCTTCTTTTGTTTGTTGCCTGCTTTGGAAATGTCCGTGCTCTCTGTGTTACCTCTGTGTTTTTAACTTTTTACAGAAAGGGGTCATGGCCCCTGCCCCCTCTTGGATACGCCATTGGTACCGTCTGATCCGTCAACTCAACATATGTTAAACGGCTTGAAAAAGTATAGAGGAAGGATGCGAAATACGAGCATTTCTTACAACAGACCTTCTACATAGTAATGAGTTAATTTCCTGATTTTGGACATTGTATCAACCCGTACACAATACACAATGCTCGGGTAAAAATAGGAGGCTAAGCACCCGATCCCACTGTGGGGGAGCCATTTACCGAACAACCGAGCGAGACGCCATGCAAACAACTGAAGAAAAAAAGATCAGCCCAAACGACTGGACATTCACACTTATCAATGTTAACAGACAGACAGACTGACCGCCCAAGCTGCAAATTTAACTCTAGCAAAATATAAAGCTGTTACAGTGGTCACTCGTTGAAATATTAATTTCGACAGCGTCTTTGATTTCCTATGACCCCGTACCTCGAGTGGCTCACTCTTGTCCGGGAGAACTGCAAGTTCTCCAGTAAAAAGGCAACTGATGCCTTTTGAAAGTTAATTCCTTACCTTGAAAACCTTCCCGTTGCCAGCAAAAAACTCCTGCACTATTTTCAGCCTGACATGCAGATTGGCCCAGTTGCCCATGACTGCAGCCCATTAACGATGCTTCGTCTCCTCTACACTCAACTTCATCCAGAAACACCTTGAGGGTGCTGCCTTCTGGTAGAGAGAAGTGCGCAGTGGACTTTGATGTCGTTCCCAAAACCTCATTACAGACGACATCAGCGGCGTATACATTCCAGTCGTCATTGCACACTGTGCCGCTTTGCCCGCCAAACTCAATTTGAACAATGCCGCTGTTAGGATCTCCGCCAACCAGGGTCAATTTGCCATCTGTGTAAGTACATGGATTGAGTGCAATAAAATGAAAATTGAGGTGGATAAGTAATTTGTATAGATTGGATACAATAATTTAATGAAAATTGAGATGGATGTGGAATTGTATGGAGTGGGTACAATAACATGAAACTGAGGTGGATGCGGAATTGTATGGAGTGTGTACAATAACATGAAAACTGAGGGGGATGTGGAATTGAATGGAGTGGTATATGGGTACAATAACATGAAAACTGAGGTGGATGTGGAATTGTGTGGAGTGGGTACAATAACATGAAAACTGAGGTGGATGCGGAATTGTATGGAGTGTGTACAATAACACAAAAACTGAGGGGGATGTGGAATTGAATGGAGTTGGTACTATAACATGAAAACTGAGGTGGATGTGGAATTTAATGGAGTGTGTACAATAACATGAAAACTGAGGGGGATGTGGAATTGAATGGAGTGGGTACAATAACATGAAAACTGAGGTGGATGTGGAATTGAATGGAGTGCCGTGGGTACAATAACATGAAAACTGAGGTGGATGTGGAATTGTATGGAGTGGGTACAATAACATGAAAACTGAGGTGGATGTGGAATTGTATGGAGTGGGTAAATGAAAACTGAGGTGGATGTGGAATTGAATGGAGTGGGTACAATAACATGAAAACTGAGGTGGATGTGGAATTGTATGGAGTGTGTACAATGACGTGAAAACTGAGGTGGATGTGAAATTGTATGGATTGGGTACAATAACATGAAAACTGAAGTGGATGTGGAATTGAATGGAGTGGGTACAAAAACATGAAAACTGAGGCCAAAAATTGAATGGAGTGGGTACATAACATGAAAACTGAGGTGGATGTGGAATTATAAGTTTGCTATCTTCCTTTAATATCTTGCATTTCTTAGATGGTTTCAATGATTCAAATGTATACTTCAGTCAAATTCCTGCAATTTTTGACATTTATTGTTCAGGTAATAGCGATTTCTTCTTGGTGTAGAGAACTTCCTTGATCTGATTTAAAAGACCCCATCTTGAATATTTAGCATGTTTTTTAGATGGTGCCAATGATTTAAATGTAAATCTTAATAAATCATGCCGGTATATCAGGTTGGACGTTTCCTTCCTCTTCCCATTTTTTTATGTCGTTATGTTACGCTACAGTTTTGATGTTGTTTAACCTGCTTTTTAACCTGATGAAGGCCGAATGGCCGAAACTTGGTTAAAATAGAATAGTTGTTTTAACCAGAACTGTGAAAAGTTTGTCCTCCTCCTCTACATTGTAGGAGAGGCGTCTGCATCAACACCCCCACAGCAATGAATTCTGACCGTACAGGCAACATGTAAGGTGATTATAATATACTACGACACAGTAGCTTAATGCAAATATTAAGTAAATAAACCAAACAGCCTGTCTGATGTAAATTTGAGGTGCGTGTATTATGTAAATATGTTCGGTTGAACGACCAGGTGTGAATTAGAACATATTTATTTTCTTGACGGTGCGTGGTTTTCTATGGCCTTTGTTGCGTATTACGCAACAGGATAATAAGGAGTAGTGGCGTGGTTAGATCTCGGGTCATTTCATGTCAGTCTTGCACCGGGACCACACTTCAATTTTTTGTCTCCAGCGAAGCACTTTCCTGCTTCTAGCCTTCGTTATATTTGGCGGTGAGCTACCACAAGACCCGTTCTAGCTGCTCCAGCGACTAAAGCACTGAGATATTCAACAACTGCTCACAGCTTTTGCATCGAGTTTTGATGCAAAGCTCAACCGTTAAAACCACGTCTGCGTTTGTGGAGCTACAGACAAAGGCCTGCCATACCCTGGTCGAGAAGATAACAGTTACAACGAAGACCCAATGGCGGCGGGAAGTCAGAGACAGTATAAGCGTCAAGTGTCAGCTAAGTGATTCTTAAATTTATTAATTTATAAAAGAAAGAAGAACAAATAAGAAAAAAGGAGGCATCCAAGGAACTCGGTACCCGCAGGTCGGTGCCGCTTTACCGCCTTCTTTAACCTTCAGATAGGCATTTACCAGTTGACCAGTGCCTGAATACACTGACAGACTCCCACATATGGATGTGTGTATGCTGTGTTTCTTTCGTGTCTGTAGTTTTAATTGAAAACTGGTTAGGAAAGAAATGTAAATATGTTCGGTTGAACGACCAGGTGTGAATTAGAACATTTATTTTCTTGACGGTGCGTGGTTTTCTATGGCCTTTGTTGCGTATTACGCAACAGGATAATAAGGAGTAGTGGCGTGGTTAGATCTCGGGTCATTTCATGTCAGTCTTGCACCGGGACCACACTTCAATTTAAAAAAAAAAATTCGGGTTTCAAAGTTAATTATTTTTACTTTGCTTGCCTTTTTGTCTCCGTTAAACACAGATATCAAGGAGTTGGTCTCCTGCACTCTTGACAAGGTTGAACGTTCCATGGGTCGAATCTACACAGGAAGGAAGCAGTGAAACCAATACAGTCGATCGACAATTGATTTGGATCACCGACACCCGTCCGTACGGGTGGGTCACAGTTTCAGATCGAGTACGGGGCGAGGTAGCCGACGACGAGATTGGCAAGATTTCCAGAACCAAGAATACAGCTGGGCCTCAAGTCAAGCAGACAAAAACGGCGGATTCAAACCAGGCGATGAACTGCAATCGTGAGCAAGCTTTATCAAGCGATAACTTTGACGGTAGTATTCGTTGGGCAATCTAAGTTTTTGCCCCTTGAATAGGCCAGCCCACCAACAGAGCCTATAGGGTTTTTTGTGTGACAGAGAGGAGCAACCGCAGCCTCCTCATTGAGCTCCGCTCAATAAAGATAAGTCAAACAGTGTTACCATCTCCCATGATCTATTAATAATAACGGAAGACTTCTTTGAATATGAAGATAACAATGGTATTCATGTTATCAAGGTTGCGGTTCGGGCACATTAAAGTCTTTTCGTAGTATCTTTGGATGTTGGCCTATAGCTTTTGCTAGATCCGTATGCAGAGGAATTACGATTTGGTCCAGAGATCAAACAAGACATCATAGCCTCTGGTTTCGTACCTAATGTACAACAGAGCATGGTCACCAGTGTCAAAGATTGAATGGTTGGGATTACTATTGTCTTGTCGGAGGGGGCTTTATGGCAGCCCAGAGAGACTGATTCTCATGCTCATCGAGCACACACTTTATAGCATCCTTTTAATCAAAACCTGTACCAAGGGCATATATGCTATAGGGATCTGGCTAGCATTGTGGGAAAGATCATGTCGACTTCTCTTGGGCAACATAGCCAGGCTTAAGCTATGCGTAATGCATCGAATACAGGATTTTGTGGAATTGTACAGTAGCCCTTTCAAGAGGAGCTATATATGAATTGGATTTTTGGAATGGTAACATTAAGAACTCGTGCTGATTGCTCTAAAATGGTGTTTTCAGATGCCAGCCAGTACAGGATTCGCTGGTTAAATAGTTGATATGGGCTATACCGTAACCCATGGGTTATGGGATAAGAATGAATCTGAGAGAAGTAGTACGTGGAGGGAGCTGAAAGCTGTAGATTTCGTGTTGAAATCACTAACTCCCAAGCTGTCCTGCCGAAGGACTAAGTGGTGTACAGATAACCAAGCTCAGTAGAAGATAGTGCAGTGAGTGGCGGTATGCAGAGTGAATGGCAAAGTGTAGCTTTGACCACTTGCAACGCATGTTTGGAGGAAAATATCCTGTGGGATATGGAATGGGTTCCAAGTTATGAAACAAAAAAGCGGATAAGCTTTAATAGTCGTATCTTAGACAATGATGGTTGGAGTGTATTTGACAGTTTTCCATTTTTTGATGGTCTTTGGGGCCTTCATTCCACATAGTCTCCTCCTCTTATATTGCAATTTGGGTCGATTCCACTCCAGGTTTTGGAACCCTGGTTGCGAGGCTATAGGTTCTTACACTAAAATTTGGAGTGATGAGAACAATTGGCTTGTTCCCCCATCTCAGTCATTACTGGAGTACTCTTCCCATGGCAGACACGGAATCTGCCGGAACCTTGATATGCCAGTGTGGGTATTCGGCCTCGTTTTGGCCCGTGCTCTTCCCAGACGGTTGTAATCCAAATAGAGCAGTGGCAGATATTTATGCGTTTCCAGCATACCTGGGGCTATATTAATCCGGGTAGAGGTGGTAATGAACAGTTCATTTCACATCACCAGAAGTAAAATTTTAGCGTTCAGGCTAAATTACAGGAGTTGAACATATGTCCGAGCGGCTATTTTAAGCGAATTATGCATATGTATTTATTACTCGCACGCATATTTTTATTGCGGGCCATATTCAGCGAAGGTGTTTGGGAGCAAAGATAGTCAGACCTATCCAGAATTGGAGAACCTCGTTTGTTGGTATATACCATCCAATAAAACCGACAGTTACAGAAGTGGGAGATCTATTGTCATTAGTAGCTCTAAATCCTACTATTGCCCTGTGTGAGATGGTTGTAATCCATATAGAGCAGTGGCAGATATTTATGAGATTCCAACATACCCGGGGCTATTTTATCCGGGCAGAGGTGGTAATAAACAGTTCGTTCAAAACTTCACCAGAAGTAAAATATTCTCGTTAACGCTAAATTACAGGAGTTGAACGTATGTCTGATTCTTCATCTTCAGAGAACTACGCATGTGTATTTATTACTTGCACATATTTTTATTATGTGCCCTATTTAGCAAAGGTGATTGAGTATATGAGTCGGACCTATCCAGAATTGGAGAACCTCCTTGTTGGTACCATCCAATACAACCGAAATTTCCAGCAGTGGGAGATCTATTGTCATTAGTAGCACTAATCCTACTACTGCCCTTGGTGAGATGGTTGTAATCCAAATAGAACAGTGGCGGATACTTATGAGATGCCAGCATACCCAGGGCTATTTTATCCGGGCAGAGGTGGTAATGAACAGTTTATTCGAAACATCACCAGAAGTAAATTATTAGCGTTAAGGCTGAATTACAGGAGTTAAAAATATATGTACATGTATGTCTGATTTGCCATCTTAAGAGAATTACGCATATGTATATATTACTCGTATTCAGCAAAAGTGCTTGGGAACAGACAGTCGGAGACCTATCTAGAGTTGGAGAACCTCGTTGTTGGTACCATCCAATAAATAGGCATTTTCAGAAGTGGGAGATATATTGTTCTAGTAGCACTATATCCTATACTATTCTATGTGGAGCTTAATTCCTAATATCAGATTTGTTGATATTCAGAAATCCCTCCCCATTAAACGTTGGTTATAAGTTTCGAGATGTCAACAAACCGTTGTCATATACCTGAGTGAGGGAGTTATTTTGGATGCCGTCAGACCACTAGTTGACGACATTCCAAGGGTTGGGAGTTCACAGCCCCAGATCAATGGGCGCAACATTGCAGCTAATGCCGGAATTCCCTATCTCTTCTTTAAGAGACGGTAGTCGGAAAACCGAGAGCGCCAAGGACGGGTATACGTTCAAGGTTCGGATGATAGGTTAACTGTCCAAAGCTTTGTCTGTATAGGAATACATCGTTCCAACGTCACAAGTTGGTTTTCGGTGATATCGGATGTTTCGATTTAGTGTATTTCACAATGTTAAGTAAACAAAGAATCATTGAGAAACAATGCGTTGAATATATACAACGATTGGAAAAATGTAAAGGTATCAATTTAGACTATACGAAGCTATAGACTATTATAAGAATTTGGAATAGATTTATCACTAGAAGTTCTGAGCTTCGCATCCTACGGACCTAATATTGATAATTAAAAGTTTGTTGGAAAATTATGTAGAATTACAGATCAGTAATTAGGCATGGAACGATTACGATGAATAGCACCAAATGTATTTTATAAAACAAGAAGTGAAATTGATGTAAAACGGGTGGATATTAGGCTCAGTGGTGTCTGACACGAGGCTATATGGCATAGTTCAGACCTACGTTTCTCATCCTCAAAAAAAGTGAGGGTGAGTTTTTCGTAGCTGGCCTTATAGCGGTTGCGAACTCCAAGATTCAGTGAAAGTTAAGAAATACATGCTGTCGATTGTTAAACCGTACATGTAACTGTACTAACACAGATTAACTGTCATCCCACCGGTGCCTGAGTACACTGACAGACTCCCACATATGGATGTGTGTATGCTGTGTTTCTTTCGTGTCTGTAGTTTTAATTGAAAACTGGTTAGGAAAGAAGTACCCTTATCGTAAGTTGACTAGGTTAGACAGATACTGGCTGTTCCAATTTGCATTTCAAAGAAATCTCTCATGTCTTTTTTAAGTACGCTATTACATTCGTATACTTCCAACAACAATTATTTGAGTTTAGGGGCATCTTTGATTTATCTGGCTGGGGGCTAAATTATGAAGAGGCGGTTTAAGTTTAGGCGCACAATTTGTCTTTCCAAATGAGGTAGATATTAATAACTCTATTTCAATATGTTTTTATTTCGGCAATTTTAAAATGATGTCTATTTTGCACGAATAATCAAATTGATTTTGCTGCAAGGGTACCGGTATCAAAATCTGAAAGCAAAAATAGGCAGCCAAACACGTCACTTGTTCACTGAATCATGCCTATATGTAAAGATTGCAATCCCGCGCGCTCCGGAGTTATGTTCAATCGAACTGTGAAGCTTCTACAACAAATTTCAAGCACTTTAGAATACCATTTATTATAATTGTTTAAAAAAATATGTAACAACTGTATAAAGGATTAATATTGTAAAGACATACTTAATTTTCATGTGCTTTTTAAGACGTACTAATTTTGTTATGTATGTAAACAGAAGTATTTTTGTAGGAAAAATAAAATAAAAATGACAGAAAAATACTGATTCGAGCACATTAGTTCTAATATCTGTGTTCTTCAGGACTCTAATAATACAGCAGTAAATAAGCTAAGGTAAAGGTGAAAATGGAAGTGAAATGAAAGAAATAAGAAAGTGTACAATCAACAAAGGGAATAAAAACACGATAATAAGCATGTCCATTATTTAAGGCCCATTGAAATACAGTATTTGCTCAGTATTATATTACATAAAACAAAGCATTGACTTTTTGATATAAGCTTAACGGTGCGAGCTAATAATTTGGTCTTATTGTTTCCTTCTTTAATCGACACGGCACAACATAAAACGACACTTTGTTTGAAATCTACTGTCTGCGTGTTATTAAAACTGAAACAATTAAATCAAATAAATCGCTAATTTAATGAGAGCCTTTTGAAATGCTAGTGGCAGCAGACAGGTCATTTTCCATTGTTCTCCCCAGTCGTGCGCATGCTCAGAACTACGCGCCGCGGGCATGCTCAGGACTAGCAAAAAGGACCTGTGTGTCTGCTGTCACCGGCGTCTCAAAAGTCTATCGTTGGCAATGCGTGTAAATGAAATGGGAAATTGACTTTAGTTGTTTATTAATGGTTTAATAATAGTTGAACATTGAAATGAAATAGAAATTGCATCTTCCAGTTTCGTCGCACAATTTTAGTTTCAAATGCACAAATACCAAATCCTGCCAATGAGACATTATATCTAGTCTAGAAACATTGTAAGGCTGGATTATACAAAACAGCTTTGTTACAGTTTTGCCTCTGGTAATATATCTCGAGAAACAAAACGGGAGAAAAACATGCATATTTATGCTTAGAGGTTTAACATGCACAATTCAGTTATAAAACAGTAATAAATAGTTCAAAGACGAAATGAGCATGTACTTAAACATGTATTATTAATACATTTTTTCTCAACCCTTGTATAAAATGAGAATTGTTTTTATCAGAACAAAATTGGTGGGGAAAATCTACACCAGCCATTTGATTTACAACTTTTAATTAGAAAGGTTGTCAATTCTATTTCCACAACCTTTCGACGTAAATATGGCACGAAATATCCCAACAGATTAGCAAAAATCTTCATACCTCATTTAGCCTTTGTAAATTTAGAACTGATTTCAAACGAGTTACTGTATAGTTGACAAACGTTTATTCTTTGTGTTTACAATTTGCACAGAGAGGGTAAGGCTTTCGTTTAGACTGTATATATATATATATATACATACATACATACATACATACAAAGTTTGATAAAAGTTAAAGCAGTGCTCACCAAGAATATGTGGAATTTTCTGCATTCAAACCACCAGTCCAACTCCCAGCTCCGATGAAGGCCTAGTCAGGCCGAAAATTCAGCTCCAATATTCTTGGTGAGCACTGCTTTAACTTTTATCAAACTTTATATTTTTCATCAGTGCTACGCAGTTCTGCTTCATTTTATATATATTATATAAAAAACTCGATTTACGAAATTAATGATAAGTTTATCTATAGAGAAGCTTACCTTCTGCCCTTGTAATACCAAGGAGGGAAAATGCGATCAGAGCCTGAAGAATCATCACGACTTAGTACTTATTATATACAGCGATCGATTTCGAAACTTTTCAGATCTTTAGAATCCTCTGGCCATCAGTTTTACCGCCAAAACAACGTTGTGTGTGCAGACAATTAAACAAAAATCCATTTATGGATTGATCAAAGTCCGCTTTCGTTTCAACAGAGGTCAGAACGCTGCCATATAATAGAGAGATAAGTTTGTGTATTTTTCTTTCAATTTCGGTGGTATAAATAACCCATAACGACGTCCTGGCTAATCACGTACTTTGCCGAGGGGACACGGGCTGCTACACTGATCTCAACCACTAAAATGATAAGTTTATACAAATATAACATGGTTTGAGGGCGGATAATATACAAATATTTACTGCTTCAAGTGGTGTAGTAAAACTAGCCTCCCTTAGTGATCCATGGAGCATTCTATTTTCCAGAGGCGAAGCCGAGGGAAAACAGAATCCTCCATGGATAATCGAGGGAGGCTAGTTTTACCACACCACGAGATAAAGCAGTAAATATTTGTTTTATAACACCTCACCCACAGATTCTACTTGATTTTAAAATTGTAACATTATTTAAATCTAAATACAGTTTAAATGGACTTCTATTTTAATACAAAATTAATGAAAAATGTATTTCCTCTTTTCCAAACCACCCCTTAACGAAATGTTTGAACCCAGCTCTGTTACGCTGGCACTTCGGAACAATACGCGTTACGCGCAACGCTCAACGCGCACACCCGCATGCATCTGCACACAAATACCGCGCCATGGACATAGTACTTTGGTTGCTAATGGTATAGTACTTTGGTTGCTATGGATAGGCCCCCTATAGTATTTTTGGCAGTGCATAGGAAGATAGCAAAAATAGAAAATGCCATGTGACTCGCTCTCGGCCAATCAACACACAGAATCTGTGGATGAGGTGTTATATATATCCATCTCAAACCACGTTGTATTTGTATACTATCCTGTGGCTACCAAAATACTAGACCCGTAGCAACCGGCGTTCAAGCACTGCAGTGGACAGATATATATAAAATATATGTTTAACAAAAATTAACACACAAGTATAAAAAAGATGTACGTAAATGTAACATTCATGTTTAAAATAATATTATACATTTAGCAAATCTAATAACACACTAAAATTACAAGTGACATACAGTACAATTACATGGGGTGGGTGGGAACAGGGTGGATGCATTAACAAGTCTAGTAAAGTAGGGACCGGGTATAGGGGACCGGGCTACTGCTGAAGCCATTACATTAAAATTATTGAAGTGTTTTACTGGATCTGAGATTCATTGTATGAGTACTTTTATTAAGCCATTAATCATTAAATATGTCAGAGATATCTCGCATATTCGAGTGGCATGGCGCGCCTACACAGTGTATGGTAACGGGCCCGGGCACCCGTTAAGAGATGCTTAACCACCAGCAGCGTAGCCAGGGTTGTCTCCATGGGGGGGGGGGGGGGGGGGCTGGATGTTATAGTGGGGGGCGTTCACAGTGATTTTTCTTTATAATGCTATTATTTTCTGCGTTTGCGGAATTTTCAGGGGGGGGGGGGCGACGATTTTATATGGGGGCGTGCGCCCCCCCCCCCCCCCCCCCCCCAGCCCCCCTATAGCTACGTCACTGTTAACCACTGGCATTAGTTGCAATACCACTGATCTCCATATATACAATTCTGATAGAACATTGGCTGTTCAAGTTGACACTGTACGCGATTCGCGAACGTACGGTACAAGCATGACATAATTAAGCAGGCACTAGACTATAGGCAGCAATGATTTATGGATGTCCTACGAGTACTAATATGGAGGCTGCTGGCGACAGTTGTTCGTTCAGCGCGCAACGGCCAATGAGCTATCCAGATTTGTATACATGGAGATCAGTGAGCAATATCCACCGTATATTGAGGGCTCGATGGCTGTTCATTGCAGAGGCTTAGCGTACATTGACTACAGAGGGCATGATTCACCGAAACTGGTCGCTGCCGATGAAGGAGGTTCTCAAAAAGGGGCGGGGATTGGAGAAGGGGGATTATGAGAAGTCTGTATCGCAAGCCAAACTAACTATATGCTGGGTCAGATGGGGAGGGGTGGTAGAGGGGGTCAGGGGGATTTGTTTTACGTACAATCCCACTAACTGCACAAACGATAATGTGTGTTATCGGCATTGCGTGCAGTGTAAACAAACTCCTAGCTGTCATTAACCAGTTGCGGTACGAATACTTTACTGTCGTAAGCTCGCTCAATTATCTGTAAGGAATAACAACTTTAGGTTCATTGGTAAGTTATCTTAGTTAATTAGATGCATCTGAAATCATCAATGATTTATCCCGAACTCACAAACAGTAGCAGTAATTCGAAAGTGCAATTAGTGACAATAATGTGAACTTTCAAATAGGCCTAAGCGTTATCTTTGACTGTATCGTTTAAATACAAAATCTAACATGAATCCATTCGCTCGTGGTGAAAGTCATAATAAGAAGAAGCGATTTTTGTCGCAGTACTTTTTTGTTCGGAAGCATTTCGTCGGGAATTTCTCATAGATTTTCGTATTCCAAAAGTATACATGCAAAGGCCTAATTTGTTTTCATACTCTATGACTGAGGTGATATTTACAACTCCCTTGATGATTCCCAATGCGTTTTTTTTTTTTCTTGGCTTCGCCTCGGGAAAATAAAACGCTCCAAGAATCACCTCGGCGGTGGCTTTTTTTTACGTTTTTTGAACGTTTGCATTTTTTGTGGGCTACAGAGGAAAGTGTGGAAGAACCAGCCCCTCACACTGAAACAAGACAAGATAATCTGATCTCTTCACAGTATGAATAGGGTCAGGATGGGTAACTAGTCCACTGCAGGGCATTAATAATGCCTCTACCATATAGCCTAGGACTAGGCTCGAACCCACAACTTGCAGAATTACCCGCATACCACGAATTCAATGCTCCAAACCACTAGGCCACGGCACTTCCACATGCATAGTGAAGGTGGTTCTGAAAAGAAACCAGAGTTTCCAGTTTCCCAATGGTGCTTCCGCACACTCCAGATCATTACCGAGTGAAGCACCCACTTCGTTTATCACACAAAACGTTTTCGCAAAAACAAATTAAAACAAATAAAAATATCATGACAAGTTCAAAACCCAATCATTCTAAATATCAATAAATGGCTTATTACCTAAATGGCTTATTCATATTGCTCAGGTTTCACTTTACACCCATTCAGTAACTCTGAGATGTTGTGACAGTATAGACTTAATTCATCATGATAGTCTATGTGCTTCGTTTATACACAATATCAGTACAACTGCACTGTATATGCGGGCAAACATATTGGCCGGTTCTCGAAGCAAGAATGGAGCCGACTTACATAAAACATAAGAAATACAGAACAAAATTGAAAACTTTCAAAACGCCTCAGATCACAAGCTATTTTAGTGACCATAATTATATACATTTTAAAAAGTATTCTATAAATTAAAATGTCCACGCTTTGCAACCTTTAACTCAATCTCAGAATTCTCACCTAAATGAACTAAAGTTAAAGGTAGTGTACATGATTGATCATTGCTGAAATTTTCAGAAATGGGCGGATTTGGGGGTTAGTATTTTATAGGAAATATCGTTTCACTGGCCTATTCAAAGTTTTGCGTTCTTGGTTAGCGAAAAACAACGAGAGAAAAACGGCGTTCATTTTCAACCGTCGGGCGCCAGTTTACTGGATTTTTTACAGCGCCCTCTTGTAAAATAAGCCAATTTGTTTTTTAAACGGGATCGTTTTCAATTGGTAAAATAACTACGCGACTGGTTATAACCCGTTGCTTCGGTACACATACGCGACACACACTTGTACTGTAATTGCAACCTTGCGCCCGTTTTCGGATTGTTAACCCATTTAAAAATTCGTTATTTTTTTCCCAACGATTGTTACGCGGAACAATCGTTGGAAAACGATATAAATTTCAACTTTTCATGAAAACGACAGCACACCAGGTGCCATCATTTCACAGGATGATTGAGATTGCTATAACAAGGCATTTCGTAATAATTCATTAAATTGGAGGATTACCAATCGTGTACACTACATTTAAACATGGTTGCATTAACATAATCTTGTATTTATTCACAAAACTTCCTCTACATGGTCATGTACCAATCGGCCATTAAAATGATGACCCACGTCTAACGGATATCTTGCGTGCCGTTTGTTTGTAAGGTTCGCATTTCTAGATTATTGCGTTACTCGTTCTTTCTGTGAATTTAGCCTTAGCTGCAGAGCAAGAGAAACATTAGCTTCCCGAGTCCCAGAAGGTAAACATGCGGAATCGCTGCCTTGGATATTCACAGCTGAAACGCAACGCCCAGAAAAAAAAATCGTTAGGAAGTGCGAGGAGGAGACTTCAATATCATCTCGGTATCGTTAATTGTTTTTAGACGCGTTGAAAGGGCAGATTCAGGACATAACATGCCCTATGCAAAATAGAAAATGTAGTGCTGTATTTTACAAATTTGTCATGTCTTTGATATATTGGTTATTCTGAACGTAATTTCCAACAACAAGTTACTTCAGTATGAGCTGAGCAAATCCATGCAAACTTAGGGGATTTGCATGAATGGTTGCCTAAAAATGTATTAATCAACGGGAACAACAGTCTATGAATATCCTTTAAAACCGACCAAACTGATTCCAGCGGTTGTTGTGCAATAAGTATTCACGACAAGATTTCAAGAAATTACAAGAAACGGCTTGAAAGGTGAAATATTTGCCACCGGACGATAGTCTATCAGCATTTTTTTCTTTCTAATTGACCGACGCCTCTAGTTAAACTACTATTGTGACGTCACTCTATTCAGAAAAGTGTCGATTCTTTTTCAAGAATGTACAGTTAAGTTAATTGACCTAATTCATCTCATACCTCAAAGCATTAGTAACAATTGACACGTTTTGTTCCCTTGACATCTTGACAATAGGTGAAAGGGACGTAGTTGAAGTCGAAGAAACGAATCAAAAGGTGGACATTCTTTGATTCGAATGGGCGCGTACGCTTTGCGTCCTCGCCCATTCCAATCAAAGAATGTCCACTTTATAGTCGTTTCTCCTTAATTAACGTAACTGGAATCAGTGACCTGAGGCACTAATTCCAGTTACATGCACCATCTCAAGTGCTTCAAATGTCAGATGGTAGTTAGCTCTTGGACACACAGTTGAACAAATCAAAATTTTTGTGATTGTAAATAATACAAACTTCAGGCTGCAGGAAACAAGGTTACAACGGTTTGATTGTCGTTGCACCGATTTTTAAGAAAATGTACCTGGTACTATGCCCCATTTCTAAGATATTATAATAAGTTTTTAGTGTTGATGACATCATGAGACAGTCCTTTTCACTTCATCTGTCCCTTACACTGAATGACTGGCATCCTTTACCGATTGATTCCATAATAATATTTGTTTTTTATGAATAATTCAACTACAACTAAACACACTCAGTCACTTATTTGCGCATCTAAGGCACACATACATAATGATTCCACATTTGTAAAGTAATTATTTAATGTTTGTTATTGTTCCATGTCTCATTATAAAGTGAATAATTCTAACTTTATTTTTTTCAGGGTGAAACCCGTACAGAGCACGGGCAGTATATTGTTAATACAATGTGCCTAAAAACCATTGATCGGTTAAAAATTTGTTGAATAGAACGTTGTAGTTTAAAATAATTTTCACGAAGCAGCTAACTGTCAATTTCATTCAGTTCACAGTGTATAATGTTAATCTATGTGGAAAATGCAAACGGTTCTCGGAGGATTACAAAATTTGCCCTTGCATCTATTGATCAGTAAACGTACCGTACTCTACGGCTTTTTGTACATATGTAATCCGTCAGCATACGGCGTAGTACTTTATTTATACTCCCGGGGCATGTTATGACATAACACGAGTACAAGATAAAACAAATACAACATTGCGTGGAAAAGCAGAGTATTCTGAAATGCATTACATATTTGTCGTCCTTTTTGGTGACATCCTCTGATGCTGCTGTGCTTCAAATGACATATGTTTCAATTCACAAGATCATAAAGCTTTTATTGCAAAATGTTTGTATCATTTATAATGTATTAAAAAAAAAGGCGTATAAATATGAAGCTGCAATATTCCCTCTGGCCGTGTCGGAACTCCGCCTTTTCAGCGGCTGTTATCTTAATAATCAAGTACCATTCTCTTTTCCTCAAGGTATTTGATGCCTTTTTGACAAGTAGTTACTCCTCATCCTTCAGGCGTTGAGTATTCATTATGGATGAACATATCCCGATTAATGCTTATCACCCCAGCCACTGTCAACGTTTGTATTATGTATTGTACATTGCTTGTTTTTCGCCTGAATCAGAAATAATAGATGAGGACGATTATTCATCACAGTGCTACCCAGAAGAAGCACTTTTAAAAAGAACTTATTTCTTTCTAACTCTTTTCCAGAAGGTTTTTCAAAATAACATGTCTTACAAGTTCCTGGTTATCATTGGCTGAATTTCTAACATGAAATAATGCTATATAGATGTGAATTTGATACGCGTGCCGCGTTACCATTTTTCAGTTTCCCTGACACACAGATACGGTAAAGACATTTTTCTTTTGGCCGAAATACAATTTGAAGTGAACATTTAAAACTATTATTTGTAATTGTGTCCCAATGAACATTTTAGATATGAGGATTTCAATAGGCCACCCTCGGCATGTAGAATGCAGCTTTATACCACATGAATTCAATTTTTGATACCAAATCAGTCTAAATAATTTGTTACTAGGAATTCGCCTGGTTGTTTATGAAATATTGAAATATTCAACTTGATATAATGGAGAAAACATGCCCATCGATTGATATAATATGGAATAATTGAGATTACTTGTCCAATTATTACTTGTCCAATTATTGAACTTCGTTATCAGCCACTGAATTCGATTCAGCCGACCAACGGACAAGTTAGGTTGTCGAGTACTAATAAGTTAAAGGTTGTTGGTTGCTGTAGGCGGAGTTATATAAGCCTGTTCCTTGTTTTCAAGCAGGATAGCACTGAGAATGTAGTGCTATGACGTGCAAAATGGGATAAGATAAGCTTTACAACTTTATTTGCTTCCAAGCTTCCTGAATTCTTCCGTGAAATTTAAGCTGATTAGGCCTATATTTTTATACAACCCAAAATGATATGACCAACGTTGAGCGAGTGAAAAGATAATTAAAAAATGTTCTACAAAATATGCTTCAGGCTTGTGTGCTGAATTCCTAAAGATCTGTGCTTAGTCAAAATAGTTGTTGTTATTTTAAAGTCGCAGCCTCGAATTTACAATGTAATTCACAAAGACATGTACTCGGCCGTCCGCGATACATCTCGCTGTCGTCATTCGATGATGCTGACAAGCACTAATGCAATAAGACGCAGAATCCCAGTTGATTCGATTTCTTTATTAGACCGGTTATAGATTCTGACCAAGTGAGTTTTATTTATTGCTCACATGCAGATCTCATTATGAAAAAACATTCCTTCTTGAAGAATTTTAACCAAAGGTTAGCCATCATTTATTGATAACTTTGTGCAAAAATTATACTTGGGGTAAACTGCAAGACAATTCTACCTCTACTATTTCAAAAAACGGTTGTAATGGCATTAAGAATTTTTACACCTTCACTTGGAAGATGGAAATAATCTATAATGATTATGTTGAATTACTCAAATGAAAAACAAGTAAAACATTTTGTTGAACCCCATCGACAAACAATTAGATACACTTTTAGGACGTGTTCAGTGTGGAGAGTGTGTTTGAAAATTAAGAAAACTACAAGTGATTACAGAACAAATTCACACACCACCTAGGAATCTTTTGCATTTTGGCTTATTTGACGAGGAAATCTCTAGAATTTTTTTTTCAGTAATCCCATTATATAGTCCAATCCATAGTGCTGCTTATTTTTATTTAATGGGACATAATGTTGAAAATTCAAATATTGATCTGTTATTAGTTTTTATATTAGAGCAAATACATCACACTGTACTGATAAACGATAGCGTTAGTCGTCTTTTAATACGAATGACCGTGTGCCTGCATTCTAAGAAAAGTCGAAATCATTAGCCTCAAGTACCACAACTGACGGTATTGAACGAATGCTTGAATTATCCGTCTGTTAATACAAGGACACTGGTGATGGTTGTGTGTTGTGCGTAATTCTGCACGTTAAGTTTAATGGAAATGAATATCTCTGTACACGAAGGTCATGATCCATCCTGCTTCAAATGTAAACAGCAATAAGAAAAAAAATATATCTTGGAAACATGTTTGAGTTCTTAAGAGAAAGCAAAACCGGCAGAGAATTGGGCGCAATTCGGTTCTATTTAAACACAATTCTGCCCTTCTACAAAAACAAATCAGACGTGATGACTTCATTATGAGGTGTAGGCCGGAGCTCTTTGGTCATCATGCTCATACCTAATTTGTTGTAGCTGAAATGTACATTTTATTATCAATTCTCGATTTACGCGTGATAATGCTTTTGTCGTTTCCCTTGATCATGTTACACATTCAGCTCTACTTTGCAATCATCTTTAATAATTATTATTAATATCTACTTATCTCAATCTTGACTATAATTTCAACAATGCCAACACAAAAACAAAACATTCAGAAAACTAATAATGCGTTCAACTACACTTCTAGTAAAATAATTTGGTACTTGACACATTGCGGATTAAGATTTTTAAAAAAGGTCACACAAATTTTAAACGTTATGGCGTTAATTTTGTTCCCGTCCCATAAGCAATCCAAACTGCGTCTATAGTTTGTCATGTTTCTGCTACTTGTTTTATCAATAAGGGGTGTTTAAGAAATATTCACATAATTATTCCGAAAAGGTACGTACATTAAAGTACATGTTTTTGACTTTTTTTATAAGAATGATCTTATTAGTTTTAGAATTAGGGGCGTCGTTAGATGGGGGCATGGCGTGTGATACCCCCATTAGTTGATTTTCTAACAGATCAAGCGTGATTGAAAAAAGGGCGGGCACACTTCTATTTAGCCATGTATTCCAGAAAATGACCCGTACTGAACACGAGCTGACCTTCGACTTTAATCTACAAAGACACTATCAGGGGCTCTCAACAGTGGTATAACTGACAATGTGGGGAATAAATTGGTTGTGGTGAAAGAAACATTTTTCGTGTTTTTCATGGAAATGACCGCTGCAGAGTAGGTAACCTATGACCTAAATCTGGAAACAACGCATATTGGGACTTGCGACACCGAGGGTCATTATTAACTGACGAAAACTGATTAAATATAAAATAAACAAATAGAATACGGTGAAAATGGAAAAACGTGACGGAAATTCTATTGTTTGCAACAGGCAAACAAAACTCTGACCTCGCGCCTGTCTTCCAAAATTAATGTGGTGGTACTAGCGAAGATCCATTCTGGAAATCCGATTAACATTTCTGTGATAAATTTTTGCTCATCGATATCTATGAATTCCTTTCCTAGCCATTACTTCATCTTGTGTTGTTTACAACGTCTGCATTTTCGGGGAGTCTATCGATTAGAAGATCTTCGTCATCATCGTAAATATTAATGAGATCGTAGTCTTCATCGCACGACTCAAATTCGCCTTCGATGAAAGGATCAGCACACAAAGCAGATCTTACTGTTTTCCGAACGAAATGTATTATCAAGGTACTGAGTGCACAATGCCACGTAAATATTAGTGCTACTGTCAATGTAACGTTGTCTTCGCGTTGCCATTCCCGACCACTCACACACAATGTGAAGCCGACTTGCATGTACCACGTACCTTGCACCATCGTGCACCCACATCGGACCCATCGCAATTTTTCCATTCGTGGTACAACAGATTCTGTTAAACTAATGCAGGCTGTTATACAAATTAGAAAACATTGCGGTTCGTACATGGCACGGTCAGTTCCATCGGGCAATTGACGTACATGGTTGAACAATGCTACGAACTGTGACACGAAAGTCCCGGCAAGGCACAGCCGACTTATTCTTCTCCAGGTTCTTGACCATCGGTCCTCTGCTATTCGACACATAGCATATGCTATAAATGGAACCCAAGCCAACCAAATGTTCCACTTGTTTTCGTCGTTGCGTAATATCCCCGTCATGAGTACAAAAACAGTGAAGCACAGAATTGCAGCAGCTTCCATTGTAGAGCTTGCAAAAAGTGTCTCCATTATATTGTTCTTGCATTTTGATTCGCATTTCTTGAAAAATTCTCTGTAGCATCGACTAAAAGTCCATCCGATGCCCATAAAGAATAGAAATACTCCGAAAACAAGAAAATCGCTCCAATTTGTTAGGTTAGCCTCCATCACTACGGCTCCGCTGTGGTAATTTAACAACGACGCGGTCAGTATGATGAATATTAGGAAAATGAAATTGACGGTTATTACCAAAGCAGTATCTAGAATTCACGTCAGTGCGTGGTAATAACGGACGCTTGGTCTGCACCAAACACCATCCAGGCCTACCGCTTAGTCTACCGTCAAATAGAAAAGCCCTGTGGGAATATCGGCAGATCGAATGCTCCTGTAATTGCTGGGCTGGTTACACAGTGGGCGAAAAAGTAAGAGAGTGAAATATTTCTCCCTCTCCTTCATCTGTCTGTTTCTCCCTGTGGCCTTCCAATTATGCACACGAAGAATAGACAAGCACACGAACTCAGTGTACAGCCCACGGCGGTTTTTTTTCACACCAGCATGCCGTGAAATGAGTAAACAAAAATCGTTAGGAAAGGCTTTACTTTAAAAAAAATACTGGCTGATATTTTGCCCTGTTAATTCAGAATGAAGCTTGTGAAGTCACTCCTGTAATTACAGGAATCTCTGATAAGAATCCTTGCGATTGTTCGTTTTCCTGAGGGCGTTATAATGGTAACTTAGAAACGATGACGCACAAATCTGTGTGGAATGCTCGGTCTATACACTTGCTATTGAAGGCTTGATTGTAAAGCCTAGTTTCCATATCGCCGTTGCGCCTTCATGCACAGACTGCGCAGTACGCGGAACCGTCGTAAGGGGAAGTGCTGCGACGTCTTGAGGGCGCTGCGATCGATCCGATACGCGACGTACTGATATTGCGTCCATGCATTTAGCTAGCTTGTCCAATATTACGGTGCTCAACAGATAATTTTTATTCGAGTGCAGACTCTTTTGAATAAAATACAAGCGGAAACATCGGGTACTCTGCCTGGCATTGTGGTATGGATTCTGTGACGGAAATGTGTTTCCATTCACCGAAACGATCGGCGGGCAAACGGTAGGGATACGCAGAAGATCGCAAAGTTAACCATTTTCAACTTTGCCGATCGTCTGCGAGATAGTTTACGTCCGTCTGGGTTGCCCGCGACGTTTACAGAGGAAATGTTTCAATATGTCTGCGCTTTAGTTTGGGTGCTGTTTATGTTAACGGAACTGTCCATAAGTCCAGTTATACATCGTCAGACACCCTATATTTTCTGATGTATGAAGGCAAGATATTATGGCTAAAATATAAGCACATTTAAAAAAATTTCCTCTTTGTCGTTTTGGAGGAGTGGTCCCGTAAACTCCAGCACCGGATTCAATTCTTGTTGTTTTCCCGTCCTGTGCGTGTGAATAGAATATAATCCTTAGTGATGGGGTTAACGGAACTGTCCATAAGTCGAGTTGTACAACGTCAGTCACCCTATATTTTCTTATGTATAAAGGCAAGATATATGGCTAAAATATAAGCACATTTTGAAAAATTTCCTCTTTGTCGTTTTGGAGCAGTGTTCCCGTAAACTCCAGCACCGGATTCAATTCTTGTTGTTTTCCCGTCCTGTGCGTGTGAATAGAATACAATCCTTAGTGATGGGGTTAAGGGAACTGTCCATAAGTCCAGTTATACATCGTCAGCCACCCTATATTTTCGTATGTATAAAGGCAAGATATATGGCTAAAATATAAGTACAATTTGAAAATTTCCTTTATGTCGTTTTGGAGTAGTGGTCCCGTAAACTCCAGCACCGGATTCAATTCTTGTTGTTTTCCCGTCCTGTGCGTGTGAATAGAATACAATCCTTAGTGATGGGGTTAAGGGAACTGTCCATAAGTCCAGTTATACATCGTCAGCCACCCAATATTTTCTTATGTATAAAGGCAAGATATATGGCTAAAATATAAGCACATTTTGAAAAATGTCCTAATTGTCGTTTTGGAGTAGTGGTCCCGTAATCTCCAGCACCGGATTCAATTCTTGTTGTTTTCCCGTCCTGTGCGTGTGAATAGAATATAATCCTTAGGGATGGGGTTAACGGAACTATCCATGGATCATCATGGATCATCATGGATCATTCATGGATCTTCATGGATCATTCATGGATCATCCATGGATCATTCATGGATCATCATGGATCATCATGGATCATTCATGGATCATCATGGATCATCATGGATCATTCAGGATCATTCATGGATCATTCATGGATCATCATAGATCATTCATGGATCATCATGGATCATCATGGGTCATCATGGGTCATCATGGGTCATCATGGGTCTCATGGATCATCATGGATCATCATGGATCATCATGGATCATCATGGATCATCATGGATCATCATGGATCATCATGGATCATCATGGATCATCATGGATCATCATGGATCATCATGGATCATCATGGATCACCATGGATCATCATGGATCATCATGGATCATCATGGATCATCATGGATCATCATGGATCATCATGGATCATCATGGATCATCATGGATTACCATGGATCATCATGGATCATCATGGATCATCGTGGATCATCGTGGATCATCGTGGATCATCGTGGATCATCTATGGATCATCTATGGATCATCCATGGATCATCCATGGATCATCCATGGATCATCATGGATCATTCATGGATCATTCATGGATCATTCATGAATCATCATGGATCATTCATTGATCATTCATGAATCATAATGGATCATGATGGATCATGGTGGATCATGATGGATCATGGTGGATCATGATGGATCATGATGGATCATGGTGGATCATCGTGGATCATGAATTATCCACGATGATCCATGATGATCCATGATGATCCATGATGATCCATCATGATCCACTATGATCCATCATGATCCACCATGATCCATCATGATCCACCATGATCCATCATGATCCACGATGATCCATCATGATCCACCATGATCCATCATGATCCACGATGATCCATCATGATCCATCATGATCCATGATGATCCACCATGATCCATCATGATCCACCATGATCCATCATGATCCACCATGATCCATCATGATCCACCATGATCCATCATGATCCACCATGATCCATCATGATCCACCATGATCCATCATGATCCACCACGATCCATCATGATCCACCATGATCCATCATGATCCACCATGATCCATGTTTGTAAGATGGACGGACATTTTGTTAATATTGACTGGAAAAAGAAAAGAGGAATTTAGCAACATTCCAAAATGTTGGTCAGTTTACATCTCTAACAATGTCAGGATTGTTATCAGTGGGAATTATGACAAATTTTTAGGTTTTTAACAAATTAAGATGTGATATAAATTATGTTCAAACATGGACGGACATTTTGTGACAAATGTCCGTCCAGAAATTGACACGTTTGATACGTTACAAACATAATATCTTAAAGATGAATCCAGGTCTATTTTTTTAAATATTCTGTAAGATGTTGATTTTTTTTGCTAAAACATACTTATTGATGGGTACTAAATGTATTGTAACAAAAATAAATGGAAAATTATTTTATATAATAACTACATCCTGAAATTCCGTGTCACACCGAATGGCCTCATTATTGTGGATAGACCCACGTACGTAAACCCGACGTGAATATACAGAAACTAGACGAGTGAGTGTTGGCTATTTACATGCGATAATGCAGCTACGTCACACGCGCATGCAAATGCCACACAGTTCTGCTCGCGATTTCGCGAGCAGAACTTGCGAAATTCCCAAGATAGCGATTTGGCGATTTGGCCTTAGCGTGTGTGTGTGTAGCGAGAGGGCGCTGTCGGCCGGCCGTGCGCGCTATACGTCGCACCGCTAAGGACGTCTTGGAACCAAGACTACTATTCTACGCAAAATAAGTAAGCACGTTTTACTTAATCCAAAAGTCTGACTCCAATTTCCTTTGAGTGATTGAATGTTCCAATGTTAGAGAGATGAGCATAAATATTGGAAGCATTTTCCTATCAATTGACGAAGCTTTGTAACGATTGAAATGTTTAGTGTGGTTAATTACCAGGGTTGTTTGATCACTCGATTGATCACTAAATTTAATTCATTTATTTAAATCTTGATTGAAATCATTTTAAAAGAGTATGAACAAAATCCGTGCTCCAAAATCATAATTTCTTTTTTGATTAAATAAAGAAGAATTCATGATATTTACCCTGTTACTTACCTTCCTGAAATTATCCAATTCATGAAGGGCTAAAAAAGTATAAGAAAAAGAATTTCTGTAAAATTTTCTCAAAAAAAAGAGAAAAAGATCAAAAAATAAACCTGGAGAAAATAAATGGAGTGGTGTCTACAGGATTAGGCCTCAGTGTTAGGGTTATGGGTTAGTGTTCGTCGTTGAGGTTCAGGCTTGAGTTTGTGTTCATGTTTTGTGGGAAAAGGCAGTTTTTATAACCATTTGCATGGCCCATGCAATGTCTTTGGCGCCGGCATGTTTTGTGGGCGTTGTTGATTAAATGGGGCTGCACACAACGAATTGTGGCAAAGGCCCTAGGTGGCTCACATCGTCACGTACTGCCGGGGTATTAAACTTGCAGTAGGCCTATGTAAAAATGTATTGCAACCGATTGACGCGCACGTTAGGCGAGGCGGCTCAATTTGGACACAGCAAAAAATCTCCAGCCTGGTTATAAAATAAAACTTTGACTGAGTCCCACCAACCCATCACACCCATAGAATTTACATGTACCAGCTCCCAATGCCCCCCCCCCCCCCCCCTCGTACTCGTACTCGTACTCGTACTCGTACTCGTACTCGTACTCGTACTCGACTACAACACTGCCTCAAACTTAGTCTTGGTTCCAAGACGTTACTGTCTGATACTTGTCATCAACAGAGGGCGCAATTTAGAGGCTGTCACCAGCGGGCGAGTGCGCGATCAATCACGGAGTTACAGTAACGTCTTGGATATTTCTTACTTTTGGGGGCGGGACCCGACTATGGAAATCGTGGCTAAACATGCATTATTCATATCACGTGACTGGTCTGACCTCCATGGTTAAGTTTGACCGATTGCCCCAATTATGCAAAATGCGCCTGCGGTCGACGCGACGTGTAATATAATACCGTTTGAAAAAAAACGTGGATGTACAATGTACTACTGTGTACAAAAGCCACTTGTAGGCCTACATACAATGTACATGTACATGTATTTATGTACAATGTACATCCACATTTGAACACTGTGGATTGTATTGTATAGTGTACGTATGCGTACTTGAACTTCAAGTTTGAATAACTTGGGAGTTTCTGATCTTTCTTGCTACGTCCCAGAATGAGATAATGATAATTTACCTGCAGGTGTGCACTTTAAAGGGACACATTGCTTTGGATTTTGCGATTTGGGCTATAAAACTAAAATGGATATGGTTGGGAAGCTTTCTTAAAAGTAGAATAAAAAGATTCACATAACTATCCCTTCAAATTGCGTGTTTTTTGTTTAATTTCGTGACAAATAACGGTCCGCCATTTTGTAGAACCACATTTTTGACTCCACAAAATGGCGGACCGTGTTCACCAGTCGTATTTCCAGTCGCATCTGGTTGAAGTCTGTTGATCCATTTTGATGTACTGTGATGTGGAACGGCTCGCAGCACTGGCGATATGTGTCGCGAGGTAGAGAATTGTACCTGGCGATCATCTGATAGGTTCACAAGGCCACTGGCTGCGGCGCCAGCCTAAAGACTTTTACAGCGTATATATTTTGCGCATTATTTAGAAGGTGGTATTTACTACTGTAAATAAGTCTATGTTTCGCGGGTCAGATGTCAGGGGGCAGCGGGCAATTTTTTGTTTTGTAATCACTACTCACTAATTACTACTCATTATAAGTGTTTTTTTGCAAGGAACATTTCCAAACAGCAAAATTTCATGACATTTGAAGGCAATGTGTCCCTTTAATCTGGGATGTTAATTAGCCAATGTGAATGAATAAATGCAGAATAGTCAAATTTTTAAATTATTTTTTTATCAAAGATTGATTTTTGCCAGTCTTGTTTAATTACATGTACAAACATGTGGTGCCTTTTTTTGCAGCCAGCCATGGCCAGGCCCAGTATTGTATTGGATATTTCAGTCCAGTTAGTTGCATGCACAATTTACAGGACGGTCTTTGGTCAACTTTTGACTGAAAAACGTTTTTACTCACTTTGTCTTCAAGGTGGAGCTTAAATTCATCATTGTCTTATTTATTTATATTTCTCCCAATAAAAAAATTCCTCCACTAAATACATTACATTCCTACATGTGTATAGTAATCCATATATACTAATATTTGAAAAAGTGAACATGAAGAAGAGAAGTCTGAAATAGCAAGCCCAGCAAACCACTTAAATGCAGTGGATTTAAAATCAAAGTAGATGGTTAACTTCACTCATTTATTTTAATTCTTGAGGTAAACATAATTTTTCACTGGATAAAATGTATTTCTGTAAAGATGTTAAACCATTATTGTAAAGTTACATTTATGTTAACATATACTTTACCATTGAAGGTTAGAACTGCCACAGAGTTCATCAGAAATATGAAACACACCATTTGTTACATCTCTTTTTTCATGTATTTTCAATTTCCATCCTGAAAAATTTAATTGGCAGGTGTACCGGTCATTATACTACTCAGTGTAAAAACAATCGACATTACATGTACATGTGGCATTTAAAAAAATGTATAATACATTTATTTATACAAACTGGCTGGGACGTCCTCCATTCTGAAGTCTTTTTTAAGTTTATCACCTCACATGTTTTTACACCAGTGTTCTAGCTCATACAGTGTACATGCACAATATATAATGTACATGTCATCGGGTAATACCTTCTCATAAATTGTTACCTTCACTCAAGCGCGCCTCCATGATTTGACTATGACATGTGTGGAGACCGGGAAAAAGGGGGTGGGGGGGGGGGGGGGGGGGGGGGTTATCATGACATTTCCAAAACCAACCAACTGAAAATTTCGAAGGGGGGGGGGGATTGGACACTACGCTGTTTATTATACATGTATTAATTATGGTCCATACACAAACCCAAATTTAACCCTCTTTCAAACAATTCTACTGTTATTTCCATATGAAATTTATATAATTACCTCCTGGTCTATTTAAAAAAATTTCGTCTGCCTGGTTTTATTGTCTAGGGGTGATCTTCTCATAAAGTGTGTGTGGGTGGAGATATATTCCCCATCCCCACAAACCCGAAATCTATGTTTTTGCCTTCACTTATCAACACTTCTTCTTGTCGACAATTTTTTGGGATTATATTTAACTATAAAAGTTGGGCTATTATGTACGCCGTATGTATCACCTTTTGTTAATCCTTTCTGATATGTTTTCCTTTGTATAAAAATTGTTGTTAAATTTTTTTTTTTGAAAATGATCAATTATGGCTGTTATGAAATCAATTGTGATGTAGTTCTTTTAACCAATATATGTACACCGACTACTGCATGTATTTTTTCTATTACATGTGGAATAGTAACCACGTAAACACACTGGCTGTCATCAAAGGTTATAGTTCTAAATTTGCATTCGGAAGTATTAAAATATACCTCACATGTTCACTCATCATCCGCACAAATATTTCGTATAGGCCTACACTTTATTTAATGTCTAAATAAACTTCAGCTGCACTACATAAATCAGCTGCACTACAGATACTTCGCGGATTTTAACGACACGTACGTCGTGCCGCCTACACGTCAACTTAAAGGGACACATTGCTTTGGATTTTGCGATTTGGGCTATAAAACTGAAATGGATATGGTTGGGAAGCTTTTTTAAAAGTAGAATATAAAGATTCACATAACTATCCCTTCAAATTGCGTGGTTTTTGTGTAATTTCGTGACAAATAACGGTCCGCCATTTTGTAGAACCAAATTTTTGACTCCACAAAATGGCGGACTGTGTTAACCAGTCGTATTTCCAGTCGCATCTGGTTGAAGTACGTTTGGTTGATCCATTTTGATGTACTGTGGCACGGCGCGCAGCACTGGCGATATGTGTCGCGAGGTAGAGAATTGTACCTGGCGATCATCTGATAGGTTCACAAGGCCACTGGCTGCGGCGCCAGCCTAAAGACTCTTACAGCGTATTTTGCGCATTATTTAGACGGTGGTATTTAGTACTGGAAATAAGTCTATGTTTCGCGGGTCAGATGTCAGGGGGTAAGCGGCCAATTTTTTGTTTTGTAATCACTACTCACTAATTACAACACATTATAAGTGTTTTTTTGCATGAACAACTCTTATCAAAGGTAAGGAACATTTCTAAACAGCAAAATTTCATGACATTTGAAGGCAATGTGTCCCTTTAACAAATATTTCCCACAGACATGACAGACTGGGTCACGCGGATCGCGCAATCCTTCATCCAAAACAATACAACGGTCAACGCGTCGGGCCGGCCCGGGCGCGGTGAATTCAAATTTCCAGACAACACAACACAACACACATACACAAAAAACCGCACCCAGAGGGTGATGACCGCACCGCGTCCTATTTATTCGTGCATGCTCGCCAATTTATGAATAATTCATTTGTCAAGGTCAAACTCAATCGTTGATTGGCTCCCCCGGAAAGTCGGGGGGAGAATGTCGAAAAAGTAAAGAAAAAGTTAAGACCCGCGGACAGAAATATCCAAGACCTTCGTGGAAGTGAAGAACCGAGCAAAGAACAGTATAATCGATTCTTGTCAGAGCGCGTAATATATAAAACATTATCGAATACAATCAGAATCGATTTACTGAGAAACAGCGCCCTCGTTCGGAAGGAAAAAAGGAACACGAAGGTCTTGGAACCAAGACTACCTCAAACTGTATTAATCAAAAAAAGTTGTGGGTTTACATTTTAAGCTAATCAAGGAGGCCAATCCCTTTTTGTGAGGCGCAGCCTTGTATTCGTGTCGTGATTTGTTTTAACGGAGTGGGAAATTTGCACCAGGTACTCTCCTATCAAAAATAATGTAGATCAGGGAGTGGTACCCATGCAGACCGACTAAATAGCACAGAGAGTCATGGCCCTTTTTGGCGCCATTGTTTTACACCTGTTCGAAGTCTAGCGGACTATTATGGGCTATTTATGTTAAATTTTGGAAATGAACGGAGAATATGTACTGATACTTCGCCAGTGCTATGACAAGACGAGAGATGACTATTCAAGGACTTCTAATAAGAGTTCTAGACGATTGGAAATCTTGGAAGTAAGTTTGGCTGTCGTCATAGTCGTAAAGGAACATTAATCATGGATAGCGACTCAGCCTGCTTGTATGTGAGATGCCATGCCTGCATGCATTCATCACTGGGTGTCAAGGTGAATGGCAGTTATACTAGGCAGTAGAGAGGTTGGAAGACTTCATCAACGGTAAGATTGAATAAATAATGCAGCCTGATTCACTGATTGCTGGTTAGCCAAATATTTGTATGTTGCATAATGTTTGGAGGCCTATTTTACTGGTTGATTCCTGAGCTGTTCTGCTACGCATTTTTATGGTTTGGGGTTGGGGGTTGGGGTTGGGGTTTGTGTTGGAGTTGAGCTGAAGATGGACTTTGTTTTAAAACTTTTCTTGCAGCTTATAATATGGAATTTGTACACAACCAGGTCTCAGTGGTTAGTTGACTATTTAATAACTTGTGAGAACTGTTTACTTGAGATGAAGATGGATTTAGTTTATAAACTTTTCTTGCCGCTTTGAATATGGAATTTGTACACAACCAGGTGTCAGTGGTTAGTTGACTCAATGTACTAACTTGTGAGACTTGTTACTTGAGATGAAGATGGACTTTGTTTTGAAACTGTTCTTGCAGCTTATAATATGGAAGTTAGTTGACTGAATGTAATAACTTGTGACTGTGAGACCTGTTTACTTGATATGAAGATGGATTTAAAGGAAACATGATATAGGATTTATATTGCATTATTCCTGCTTAAAACAAAGTATTATCAATGATAATGATATTTTGTGTCCAGAGACAATTATTTCCCAGATTAAATATGAGAAAACAATTTTGGAAAATGTTTGTCCAAGCTACTTTGCGTCCTGAGTGGAACCCTCATTAACATAAGTGTGTGACGTAGATCGAGGCACATTACCCATTCATCACGGGTATGCATTGTGTGTACATTGTACGGCAAAAATTCTTCGTCTAAAATCTAAGCAAAATATAGTGGTTTTTCGGCCATGCCGACAAGGTGTGTGGCTGCTGGGTGCAGCAAAACAACGACGGGTGGAGTAAGCCTTCATGTATTTACAACTGAAGCGAAATATCGGAGAATTAGGATGGCGAAAGTGAAGGTGACAAGAGCAAAGAGGTCCGGCCCAGCAGCTTCTCAGCGTTTAATGTAGCGACCACTTTGAGCCGTCGTGTTTCGATACTGGTATTTTCAAATCCTTTGGGATGACCATTAAAAATATGCTCAAGTCCACTGCCATCCCAACAAAGTTCCCAGATGTGAGTAAGATAAAGGCGAAAGCAGTTAAACGGCCCATTCCCCGAGGAGCCTTCGCTAAAAGGGAGAAAATCAGGGTAAGTTCGATGTTAGTTGTTGTTGCAACTTACGAAATTGCACGTGTAGACCTAGTGTGTGTATACGAGCCGGGTCCAGACTATCGAGTCGATCCATGAATTTCGGTGCCTCGGTCTACGTCACGAACAGCGCCCTCAATTTGAGTCTCAACAAATTTCAAAAAGGGGGGGTCAATTTTTGAGCGGCAAATAATCACACTAAAACTTCGCTTAAACCAGTTTGGCTTTTAATTCACATTTAATACATATAAATGAATTTATTTATGAAATAAAATGTGATCCGGTCAATTTGAGAAGCATGGTTCCTTTAAGTTAGAAACTATTTTGGCAGCTTTCAATATGGAATTTGTACAGCAGCAGGTTTCAGTGGTTAGTTGACTCAATGTAATAACCTGTGAGAGCTGTTTAGTTGATATGAAGCTGGATTTAGTTTAGAAACTGTTCTTGCCGCTTTTAATATGGAATTTGTACACAACCAGGTCTCAGTGGTTAGTTGATTCAATGATTCAATGTACTAACTTGTGCGACTTGTTACTTGAGATGAAGATGGACTTTGTTTTGAAACTGTTCTTGCAGCTTATAATATGGAAGTTAGTTGACTGAATGTAATAACTTGTGAGACCTGTTTACTTGATATGAAGATGGATTTAAGTTAGACACTTTTTTGGCAGCTTTTAATATGGAATTTGTACAGAAGCAGGTTTCAGTGGTTAGTTGACTCAATGTAATAACCTGTGAGAGCTGTTTAGTTGATATGAAGCTGGATTTAGTTTAGAAACTGTTCTTGCCGCTTTTAATATGGAATTTGTACACAACCAGGTCTCAGTGGTTAGTTGACTCTATGTACTAACTTGTGAGACCTGTTACTTGAGATGAAGATGGACTTTGTTTTGAAACTTTTCTTACAGCTTTTAATATGGAATTTGTACACAACCAGGTCTCAGTGGTTAGTTGACTCTATGTACTAACTTGTGAGACCTGTTACTTGAGATGAAGATGGACTTTGTTTTGAAACTTTTCTTGCAGCTTATAATATGGAATTTGTTCACAGGCAGGTCTCAGTGGTTAGTTGACTCAATGTAGTAACTTGTGAGACCTGTTAATTGAGATGAAGATGGACTTTGTTTTGAAACTTTTCTTGCAGCTTATAATATGGAATTTGTTCACAGCCAGGTCTCAGTGGTTAGTTGACTCTATGTACTAACTTGTGAGACCTGTTTACTTGAGATGAAGATGGACTTTGTTTTGAAACTTTTCTTACAGCTTTTAATATGTAATTTGTTCACAGCCAGGTCTCAGTGGTTAGTTGACTCTATGTACTAACTTGTGAGACCTGTTTACTTGAGATGAAGATGGACTTTGTTTTGAAACTTTTCTTACAGCTTTTAATATGTAATTTGTTCACAGCCAGGTCTCAGTGGTTAGTTGACTCAATGTAATAACTTGTGAGACCTGTTACTTGAGATGAAGATGGACTTTGTTTTGAAACTTTTCTTGCAGCTTATAATATGGAATTTGTTCACAGGCAGGTCTCAGTGGTTAGTTGACTCAATGTAGTAACTTGTGAGACCTGTTAATTGAGATGAAGATGGACTTTGTTTTGAAACTTTTCTTGCAGCTTATAATATGGAATTTGTTCACAGCCAGGTCTCAGTGGTTAGTTGACTCTATGTACTAACTTGTGAGACCTGTTTACTTGAGATGAAGATGGACTTTGTTTTGAAACTTTTCTTACAGCTTTTAATATGTAATTTGTTCACAGCCAGGTCTCAGTGGTTAGTTGACTCTATGTACTAACTTGTGAGACCTGTTTACTTGAGATGAAGATGGACTTTGTTTTGAAACTTTTCTTACAGCTTTTAATATGTAATTTGTTCACAGCCAGGTCTCAGTGGTTAGTTGACTCAATGTAATAACTTGTGAGACCTGTTTACTTGATATGAAGATGGATTTAAGTTGGAAACTTTTCTTGCAGCTTATAATATGGAAATTGTTCACAGCCAGGTCTCAGTGGTTAGTTGACTCAATGTACTAATTTGTGAGAACTGTTACTTGAGATGAAGATGGACTTTGTTTTGAAACTTTTCTTACAGTTATAATATGGAATTTGTTCACAACCAGGTCTCAGTGGTTAGTTGACTCTATGTACTAACTTGTGAGACCTGTTTACTTGAGATGAAGATGGACTTTGTTTTGAAACTTTTCTTACAGTTATAATATGGAATTTGTTCACAGCCAGGCCTCAGTGGTTAGTTGACTCAATGTACTAACTTGTGAGACCTGTTTACTTGAGATGAAGATGGACTTTGTTTTGAAACTTTTCTTACAGCTTTTAATATGTAATTTGTTCACAGCCAGGTCTCAGTGGTTAGTTGACTCTATGTACTAACTTGTGAGACCTGTTACTTGAGATGAAGATGGACTTTGTTTTGAAACTTTTCTTGCAGCTTATAATATGGAATTTGTTCACAGGCAGGTCTCAGTGGTTAGTTGACTCAATGTAGTAACTTGTGAGACCTGTTACTTGAGATGAAGATGGAATTTGTTTTGAAACTTTTCTTGCAGCTTATAATATGGAATTTGTTCACAGCCAGTTCTCAGTGGTTAGTTGACTTAATGTATTAACTTGTGAGACCTGTTTACTTGAGATGAAGATGGACTTTGTTTTGAAACTTTTCTTACAGTCATAATATGAAATTTGTTCACAACCAGGTCTCAGTGGTTAGTTGACTCAATGTAGTAACTTGTGAGACCTGTTACTTGAGATGAAGATGGAATTTGTTTTGAAACTGTTCTTGCAGCTTATAATATGGAAGTTAGTTGACTGAATGTAATAACTTGTGAGACCTGTTTACTTGATATGAAGATGGATTTAAGTTAGACACTTTTTTGGCAGCTTTTAATATGGAATTTGTACAGAAGCAGGTTTCAGTGGTTAGTTGACTCAATGTAATAACCTGTGAGAGCTGTTTAGTTGATATGAAGCTGGATTTAGTTTAGAAACTGTTCTTGCCGCTTTTAATATGGAATTTGTACACAACCAGGTCTCAGTGGTTAGTTGACTCTATGTACTAACTTGTGAGACCTGTTACTTGAGATGAAGATGGACTTTGTTTTGAAACTTTTCTTACAGCTTTTAATATGGAATTTGTACACAACCAGGTCTCAGTGGTTAGTTGACTCTATGTACTAACTTGTGAGACCTGTTACTTGAGATGAAGATGGACTTTGTTTTGAAACTTTTCTTGCAGCTTATAATATGGAATTTGTTCACAGGCAGGTCTCAGTGGTTAGTTGACTCAATGTAGTAACTTGTGAGACCTGTTAATTGAGATGAAGATGGACTTTGTTTTGAAACTTTTCTTGCAGCTTATAATATGGAATTTGTTCACAGCCAGGTCTCAGTGGTTAGTTGACTCTATGTACTAACTTGTGAGACCTGTTTACTTGAGATGAAGATGGACTTTGTTTTGAAACTTTTCTTACAGCTTTTAATATGTAATTTGTTCACAGCCAGGTCTCAGTGGTTAGTTGACTCTATGTACTAACTTGTGAGACCTGTTTACTTGAGATGAAGATGGACTTTGTTTTGAAACTTTTCTTACAGCTTTTAATATGTAATTTGTTCACAGCCAGGTCTCAGTGGTTAGTTGACTCAATGTAATAACTTGTGAGACCTGTTACTTGAGATGAAGATGGACTTTGTTTTGAAACTTTTCTTGCAGCTTATAATATGGAATTTGTTCACAGGCAGGTCTCAGTGGTTAGTTGACTCAATGTAGTAACTTGTGAGACCTGTTAATTGAGATGAAGATGGACTTTGTTTTGAAACTTTTCTTACAGCTTTTAATATGTAATTTGTTCACAGCCAGGTCTCAGTGGTTAGTTGACTCTATGTACTAACTTGTGAGACCTGTTTACTTGAGATGAAGATGGACTTTGTTTTGAAACTTTTCTTACAGCTTTTAATATGTAATTTGTTCACAGCCAGGTCTCAGTGGTTAGTTGACTCAATGTAATAACTTGTGAGACCTGTTTACTTGATATGAAGATGGATTTAAGTTGGAAACTTTTCTTGCAGCTTATAATATGGAAATTGTTCACAGCCAGGTCTCAGTGGTTAGTTGACTCAATGTACTAATTTGTGAGAACTGTTACTTGAGATGAAGATGGACTTTGTTTTGAAACTTTTCTTACAGTTATAATATGGAATTTGTTCACAACCAGGTCTCAGTGGTTAGTTGACTCTATGTACTAACTTGTGAGACCTGTTTACTTGAGATGAAGATGGACTTTGTTTTGAAACTTTTCTTACAGTTATAATATGGAATTTGTTCACAGCCAGGCCTCAGTGGTTAGTTGACTCAATGTACTAACTTGTGAGACCTGTTTACTTGAGATGAAGATGGACTTTGTTTTGAAACTTTTCTTACAGCTTTTAATATGTAATTTGTTCACAGCCAGGTCTCAGTGGTTAGTTGACTCTATGTACTAACTTGTGAGACCTGTTACTTGAGATGAAGATGGACTTTGTTTTGAAACTTTTCTTGCAGCTTATAATATGGAATTTGTTCACAGGCAGGTCTCAGTGGTTAGTTGACTCAATGTAGTAACTTGTGAGACCTGTTACTTGAGATGAAGATGGAATTTGTTTTGAAACTTTTCTTGCAGCTTATAATATGGAATTTGTTCACAGCCAGTTCTCAGTGGTTAGTTGACTTAATGTATTAACTTGTGAGACCTGTTTACTTGAGATGAAGATGGACTTTGTTTTGAAACTTTTCTTACAGTCATAATATGAAATTTGTTCACAACCAGGTCTCAGTGGTTAGTTGACTCAATGTAGTAACTTGTGAGACCTGTTACTTGAGATGAAGATGGAATTTGTTTTGAAACTGTTCTTGCAGCTTATAATATGGAAGTTAGTTGACTGAATGTAATAACTTGTGAGACCTGTTTACTTGATATGAAGATGGATTTAAGTTAGACACTTTTTTGGCAGCTTTTAATATGGAATTTGTACAGAAGCAGGTTTCAGTGGTTAGTTGACTCAATGTAATAACCTGTGAGAGCTGTTTAGTTGATATGAAGCTGGATTTAGTTTAGAAACTGTTCTTGCCGCTTTTAATATGGAATTTGTACACAACCAGGTCTCAGTGGTTAGTTGACTCTATGTACTAACTTGTGAGACCTGTTACTTGAGATGAAGATGGACTTTGTTTTGAAACTTTTCTTACAGCTTTTAATATGGAATTTGTACACAACCAGGTCTCAGTGGTTAGTTGACTCTATGTACTAACTTGTGAGACCTGTTACTTGAGATGAAGATGGACTTTGTTTTGAAACTTTTCTTGCAGCTTATAATATGGAATTTGTTCACAGGCAGGTCTCAGTGGTTAGTTGACTCAATGTAGTAACTTGTGAGACCTGTTAATTGAGATGAAGATGGACTTTGTTTTGAAACTTTTCTTGCAGCTTATAATATGGAATTTGTTCACAGCCAGGTCTCAGTGGTTAGTTGACTCTATGTACTAACTTGTGAGACCTGTTTACTTGAGATGAAGATGGACTTTGTTTTGAAACTTTTCTTACAGCTTTTAATATGTAATTTGTTCACAGCCAGGTCTCAGTGGTTAGTTGACTCTATGTACTAACTTGTGAGACCTGTTTACTTGAGATGAAGATGGACTTTGTTTTGAAACTTTTCTTACAGCTTTTAATATGTAATTTGTTCACAGCCAGGTCTCAGTGGTTAGTTGACTCAATGTAATAACTTGTGAGACCTGTTACTTGAGATGAAGATGGACTTTGTTTTGAAACTTTTCTTGCAGCTTATAATATGGAATTTGTTCACAGGCAGGTCTCAGTGGTTAGTTGACTCAATGTAGTAACTTGTGAGACCTGTTAATTGAGATGAAGATGGACTTTGTTTTGAAACTTTTCTTGCAGCTTATTATATGGAATTTGTTCACAGCCAGGTCTCAGTGGTTAGTTGACTCTATGTACTAACTTGTGAGACCTGTTTACTTGAGATGAAGATGGACTTTGTTTTGAAACTTTTCTTACAGCTTTTAATATGTAATTTGTTCACAGCCAGGTCTCAGTGGTTAGTTGACTCTATGTACTAACTTGTGAGACCTGTTTACTTGAGATGAAGATGGACTTTGTTTTGAAACTTTTCTTACAGCTTTTAATATGTAATTTGTTCACAGCCAGGTCTCAGTGGTTAGTTGACTCAATGTAATAACTTGTGAGACCTGTTTACTTGATATGAAGATGGATTTAAGTTGGAAACTTTTCTTGCAGCTTATAATATGGAAATTGTTCACAGCCAGGTCTCAGTGGTTAGTTGACTCAATGTACTAATTTGTGAGAACTGTTACTTGAGATGAAGATGGACTTTGTTTTGAAACTTTTCTTACAGTTATAATATGGAATTTGTTCACAACCAGGTCTCAGTGGTTAGTTGACTCTATGTACTAACTTGTGAGACCTGTTTACTTGAGATGAAGATGGACTTTGTTTTGAAACTTTTCTTACAGTTATAATATGGAATTTGTTCACAGCCAGGCCTCAGTGGTTAGTTGACTCAATGTACTAACTTGTGAGACCTGTTTACTTGAGATGAAGATGGACTTTGTTTTGAAACTTTTCTTACAGCTTTTAATATGTAATTTGTTCACAGCCAGGTCTCAGTGGTTAGTTGACTCTATGTACTAACTTGTGAGACCTGTTACTTGAGATGAAGATGGACTTTGTTTTGAAACTTTTCTTGCAGCTTATAATATGGAATTTGTTCACAGGCAGGTCTCAGTGGTTAGTTGACTCAATGTAGTAACTTGTGAGACCTGTTACTTGAGATGAAGATGGAATTTGTTTTGAAACTTTTCTTGCAGCTTATAATATGGAATTTGTTCACAGCCAGTTCTCAGTGGTTAGTTGACTTAATGTATTAACTTGTGAGACCTGTTTACTTGAGATGAAGATGGACTTTGTTTTGAAACTTTTCTTACAGTCATAATATGAAATTTGTTCACAACCAGGTCTCAGTGGTTAGTTGACTCTATGTACTAACTTGTGAGACCTGTTTACTTGAGATGAAGATGGACTTTGTTTTGAAACTTTTCTTACAGCTTTTAATATGTAATTTGTTCACAGCCAGGTCTCAGTGGTTAGTTGACTTAATGTATTAACTTGTGAGACCTGTTTACTTGAGATGAAGATGGACTTTGTTTTGAAACTTTTCTTACAGTCATAATATGAAATTTGTTCACAACCAGGTCTCAGTGGTTAGTTGACTCTATGTACTAACTTGTGAGACCTGTTTACTTGAGATGAAGATGGACTTTGTTTTGAAACTTTTCTTACAGCTTTTAATATGTAATTTGTTCACAGCCAGGTCTCAGTGGTTAGTTTATTTATTTATTACATTTCTTTACCCAGGGTGTGCCCAAACAGTTTAAAACTGGTTTCCATTGGGGCCCTGCATATTATTAGTTAAAACTGAATATTTACACATTCATACAACATATTTAAACAAATACAGTAATGTTTACACAAATAAATATATTTTCGGTTAACTTTTCAACTCTTCAGAAGCCTATTGCTGATTTACGGGATGGGCGAAAAACCCGCGAAAAAAAGAACCTTTTAGGGTGAAAAACAAGGGGAAATTCCCATCCGGCTCCAAAGTATTTTGGCAACCAAGTTTATAACTCCGCAGATCAGCGTAAATGACAGAAATATCACTGATAGATGGCTTTACGTAGCTCCGATTTAAATGTACTTAAAGAGTTTATGGTTCTCATTTGTTCAGGCAGATTATTCCATATACTGGCACCACTCACAGCGAAACTTGTCACGTAGCATTCCTTTTTGGCGAAAGGAACTTTCAGTGCCATTTGGGTCGATTGTCGTGTTTCACGAATCACTGTAAGTGGTGTGAACAGATTTGTCATGTACAAAGGAGTCATTTTGTTAAGGCTTTTGAAAACAAAGATAGCCTTTTTGGACTGAACTCTTTCTTTAAAAGGAATCCAATTTAGTCTGGCAAACATATCAGCTGAGGGGGTGAGGGAGGTACATTTAAGGATTATCCGTGCGGCTCTTTTGAGACATTTGTTGAGGGTATTGTCGTGAGATATGTACCTTCCTCCCCACACCGTACAGCAATACTCTAAAGATGGCATAACTAAACTTACAAAGAGTGTGTGCAGGCTGCTTTGGGGAACGTAATCACGAATTCTGTTTAACACACCCAATTTAGACGAAACAGTCTTCCTTACGTATTCAACATGTGTACCCCAACTTAATGTTTCATCAACAACTACACCCAAGCATTTACAAGATTTCACTTTTTCGATAACCTTATCAGCAATGCACACGTTCAGGTCGACGTTGGATATTTTCTGCCTTGAACCAATAAGCAAACATTTGGTTTTGTTGGCATTTAATGCTAGTTTGTTTCTTTGGCACCAGTTGTGAATACTAGCAAGAGCTACATTTAAGTTCCTTTCTATTTCGTTAATACTAGAGGAGCTACAAGTTAACGTGGAGTCATCTGCATACATAAATAAGTTGCAATTTTGGGGTATACAGGATTGAAAATCACTACTATAAACAATGAATAAAAGTGGCCCTAAGATCGACCCTTGTGGAACGCCTATGTCTATGGGCAAGACCTTCGATATTGTGCCCTTAATATTTACAGACTGACTACGACCGTCTAGGTACGACTTAAACCAATTAATTCCAGAAGATGACAAATTCAGCTTCTTCAATTTGCCTAGTAGGATTACATGATCCACACAATCAAAAGCTTTACTGAGATCTATGAACACGCTACCTGTAACTTCACCTTGCTCCATAGCCTCAAAACACTTGTTTGTTAAATCGTGTAGAGTGCTTTCAGTTGAGTGCAAGGGTCTAAATCCCGATTGGCAACTAGGTATCAAATTGTTATCATCGAGGTAGCTATATACTGCCGAGTGCACCCATCTTTCTAGAATCTTAGAGATAATTGGCAGTATAGAAATAGGCCGATAATTACCTGTACTACATTTATCTCCTCCCTTGTGAATTGGTGTTACCAAGGCGTGTTTCCAAACTTTAGGGTATTGCTCGCATGTTATGGAGAGGTTAAAAATATAAGTTAAAGATTTAGTAATATAAGGGGAAGCAATTTTAATCATTTTAACACTGATGCCATCCGGACCTGTTGCTTTCCCAACCGACATGGATGATATTTGCTTTTGAACGAACTCTTCTGTAATATTAGGTACAGTGCATTCTTCAAGTTCATCCAGAGAATCAACAATAGAGGCGTAGGTATCATTGTTTTCAAGTTCGCCCGATGGGCAATTTCTAGCTGTACGTTTTCCTATTGTAGAAAAGTGTTCATTTAATGTATCAGCAATGTCAGTGGGATCGTCAATATTTTCTCCATTTGGGGAAGTGATAGAATTTGGAGCAATTTTCTGTTTTTTAGGAAGTACCTCCTTTAGTTTTTTCCATAGCATAGATGAATTGCTTTTATTTTCTTCTATGGCTGATGTATAGTATTCGCTCTTCTTAGTGCGGATTTTATTAGTTACATTATTCCGCAGCTTTTTGTAAGAGTCCCAATCGATCTGTGAGCCTGAGCGTTTTGCGATTTTGTGTGCACGATCCCGCTGTCTCATAAGTTTAAGAATTTCGCAATCGAGCCAAGGTAAAGAGGCACCCCAAATACGTTTAGTTTTGATTGGCGCATGCAAGTTAATAATACTAATAAATATGGAGTGCCATTTGCACCACGCTTCATCAACATCATAAGAGTCCAGTACATCTTGCCATGGTGCATTAAGGAGGTCGTCTTTAAATGCATCATTGTCTATACTTGTAAGACATCGAAAATTTATTGAGCGACCTTTAATTTTTGGTGTTTTCCAACTATGTTGACCATAAACAAGATAATGGTCACTGATTAGGACTGGTAATACACCACATTCCTTTATTAGCTCTGGATGGGAGCTGAAAATGAGATCGATTATTGTTTGAGTGGACTCAGTGACACGTGTTGAGTCATGTATGAGTTGCGCCAATTGGAATATACCAAAACAAGAAATAATTGGGTTTGAGTTCATACTATCATCGTCAACTGAAACATCATAATTAAAGTCCCCAGTTGCAATAATTTCTTTACATTCACAGGAGGCCTTATTAATAATATCACTTAGTTTATCAATGAATTCAACAGAGCTTGAAGGTGGCCTATAAATAGAACTAATAAGCACAGGCTGTCTTTGTTTACACCTAATTTCAACCCATATGCACTCGACATCATCTGTTTCAAGATCCTCACGACGAGTGAAAGTTAAATTGTTTCGGATGTACATGGCAACCCCACCACCATGCCGATTCCTGTCTTTTCTGACAATGGAAAAATTTGGTAATGTGATTTCATCATCGGAGATTGAGGCATTGCAGAAAGTTTCATTTAGACAGATGATATCGAATGGATTTGTAGACATTAAAATTTTAAATTGGTCAAATTTGTTTATTAAACTTCTCACATTAAGATGGGCGAATGAGAATCCCCCGGAGCTTCGGTTGTAGATAACGCCATCTGTTAAGTCTATCGTAGATTTTTGCCTTGTGGATTGAGCAGCTCAGGGCTCGAAATTCCCCCAAAAATGTACTTGCGCTTTGCGCAAGTTGGCATTTGAAACAACTTGCGCTAACAACATTTAACTTGCGCTAAGTTTTGTAATTCGATGTATGTATGACATATGAAATACAGGCAAAGCTTCGGATGCCGGCCGCTTACTTTTGAAGAAAGAGAGCAGACTTTTCTGCTTCGGTGGTGAACGTTTCATGATGATCGGAAACCCCAAAATGCAAGAAAAAAATGTCACAAAATATCTCACTTCTCCGTCATTTAAAAGCCGATCAGTGCGCGAAACGATGTCAACAACGTTTACGTGTAAAATCCCCGCTCCACGCAACGCACGCTCGCACCCGGCGGTTTCAGTTACATTCAACGACTGACTTGTATTAATGGGAGCGAGGTTACACATCGCCCAGCAGCATGTCTGGTCCCCAACGCAAGACATGCATAAAATGGCAATGATGTACTGTACGTGCAGTCTGCACCGTTCTATGTACATTAACATTGCACGGATTTCGTTCCGATCTGCATGCAGGGATTGTGCGAGCGCTATGATCATAAGTATAGCTGCTGGGCCGCGGGACAGACAGACCATGCAGACAGAAAAGCTACAGTAAAACATGTTTGTTAAACTTATTGTTTTAATCAAATCATACAGGTTATCATTGTGAAATATCAGTTGACAAAAACCGGTACTTTTCCAACTTGCGCAAAACGCAAGCTTGAGTCGAGGATAACTTGCGTTCGGGTATTTTTCACTTGCGTTGCGCAAGCACTACAATGGTAATTTCGAGCCCTGCAGCTCTTTGACTGTTTTTAGGTATTGGTCCCATTCCTGGCCTCGATAGTGTGTCTGGGTTTATGGCTGACGGAGATGGGTTGGATGCTGTTTTTGATACGGGTGTGGGTAGTACTGATTTGCCATTTGAAAACCCGTCGGGACATCATGATTCGCTGTAGTCCGCTCCTTCACGACATCAGAGTACAAGGTCTTGCCGAACGGGGTCCTCTGGTGTGTGATACGGCTAGCAGTGGTCTTATGTGGTCCTGCGACGTGTTGGATAAAGTTCATGGCAAGTAGACGCACTCCTGTTGAGTTGAGGTGCACGCCATCCGATACAAGGTGATTTGGGTTTATGTTTCCATTGTCAATGAAGCCCCAGTTATTTTGTCTTGCTATTGACTTCAGCAGATTATTAGAGTCATCTACCTTCTTGCGTTTTGACACAGTTGACTCTATGTACTAACTTGTGAGACCTGTTTACTTGAGATGAAGATGGACTTTGTTTTGAAACTTTTCTTACAGTTATAATATGGAATTTGTTCACAGCCAGGCCTCAGTGGTTAGTTGACTCAATGTACTAACTTGTGAGACCTGTTTACTTGAGATGAAGATGGACTTTGTTTTGAAACTTTTCTTGCAGCTTATAATATGGAATTTGTTCACAGGCAGGTCTCAGTGGTTAGTTGACTCAATGTAGTAACTTGTGAGCCCTTTTACTTGAGATGAAGATGGACTTTGTTTTGAAACTTTTCTTGCAGCTTATAATATGGAATTTGTTCACAGCCAGTTCTCAGTGGTTAGTTGACTTAATGTATTAACTTGTGAGACCTGTTTACTTGAGATGAAGATGGACTTTGTTTTGAAACTTTTCTTACAGCTTTTAATATGTAATTTGTTCACAGCCAGGTCTCAGTGGTTAGTTGACTCTATGTACTAACTTGTGAGACCTGTTTACTTGAGATGAAGATGGACTTTGTTTTGAAACTTTTCTTACAGCTTTTAATATGTAATTTGTTCACAGCCAGGACCCCGTTCCCACTAGATCCATCAATTGGGGGATCTGATCCACCTTTTGCCAAATTGCCGGATCAGATCCCCCAATTGGTGGATCAGATCCTACAATTGTGTTAGTGGGAACGCTAACCGTTATAAGGTGGATCAGGATCTGATCCACCTTTCTTGATCCACCTTTAGACCAGGATACAGATACCCCAATTGGTGGATCAGATCCTGCAATTGGTGGATCACGATCAAGTGGGAACGCAAAAGGTGGATCTGATCCGGCAATTTGACCTGTCAACATCCGGCTGGTGCACGAGTGGCGCGAAAAGTTTGCGGTCTGATGAACGAAGGAATACGTTTAGGCGTGTAGCTCATGTGAAAATTTTCCACGTGCAAGACATGCACAATAAACAACTACTGAACTACGGGCTGTATACAAAATGTGTCACCACGCGTGTGCGATGGTGCATGCATTTATTCAGCGTACATGTGTATTCCTTTTGTTCCGTACTGGAAAGTCGTCCGCTTCTAAACCTTTTTCATTCGTGTAATTTTACTTATTTTTCCATCCATAAATAATTCCGTGTTAGTGTATAGCCTGCAGCGTGTCATAGAACAACAACAACCGCAGCAAAGTTTGAAGAAAATACGTTTTACGATCCGATTCGAGCCAGTACTTAGAATATTACGTTAAAAAAGTTTGTAGTTGGTACTGCTCCAAGACGAAGATGGCGACCAAGACGACCAGGATTTCTTCCTCCATGTTGAAACTTTGAACATCAAAACATCGCACATGTATTTGACCCGTCCCAGCATGCAACGCTGCCACAGAGCGCGCGCTCAGCAAGCAAGCGCATGCGTAATACCGAACTCAGTGACCTTTCGGACTCAACACTTCCGTTCGAAAAGGTGGATCAAGCATAAGTGGGAACGGGACTTGCGGTTTCGTTGCGGTTAGACAACGGTCACACCAAAATGCCGGATCTTGATCCACATTTGCCCAAGTCGAGTGGGAACGCGGTCCAGGTCTCAGTGGTTAGTTGACTCTATGTACTAACTTGTGAGACCTGTTACTTGAGATGAAGATGGACTTTGTTTTGGAAACTTTTCTTACAGCTTTTAATATGTAATTTGTTCACAGCCAGGTCTCAGTGGTTAGTTGACTCAATGTAATAACTTGTGAGACCTGTTTACTTGATATGAAGATGGATTTAAGTTGGAAACTTTTCTTGCAGCTTATAATATGGAATTTGTTCACAGCCAGTTCTCAGTGGTTAGTTGACTTAATGTATTAACTTGTGAGACCTGTTTACTTGAGATGAAGATGGACTTTGTTTTGAAACTTTTCTTACAGTCATAAAATGAAATTTGTTCACAACCAGGTCTCAGTGGTTAGTTGACTCTATGTACTAACTTGTGAGACCTGTTTACTTGAGATGAAGATGGACTTTGTTTTGAAACTTTTCTTACAGCTTTTAATATGTAATTTGTTCACAGCCAGGTCTCAGTGGTTAGTTGACTCTATGTACTAACTTGTGAGACCTGTTTACTTGAGATGAAGATGGACTTTGTTTTGAAACTTTTCTTACAGCTTTTAATATGTAATTTGTTCACAGCCAGGACCCCGTTCCCACTAGATCCATCAATTGGGGGATCTGATCCACCTTTTGCCAAATTGCCGGATCAGATCCCCCAATTGGTGGATCAGATCCTACAATTGTGTTAGTGGGAACGCTAACCGTTATAAGGTGGATCAGGATCTGATCCACCTTTCTTGATCCACCTTTAGACCAGGATACAGATACCCCAATTGGTGGATCAGATCCTGCAATTGGTGGATCACGATCAAGTGGGAACGCAAAAGGTGGATCTGATCCGGCAATTTGACCTGTCAACATCCGGCTGGTGCACGAGTGGCGCGAAAAGTTTGCGGTCTGATGAACGAAGGAATACGTTTAGGCGTGTAGCTCATGTGAAAATTTTCCACGTGCAAGACATGCACAATAAACAACTACTGAACTACGGGCTGTATACAAAATGTGTCACCACGTGTGCGCGATGCAAGAGTGCATGCATTTATTCAGCGTACATGTGTATTCCTTTTGTTCCGTACTGGAAAGTCGTCCGCTTCTAAACCTTTTTCATTCGTGTAATTTTACTTATTTTTCCATCCATAAATAATTCCGTGTTAGTGTATAGCCTGCAGCGTGTCATAGAACAACAACAACCGCAGCAAAGTTTGAAGAAAATACGTTTTACGATCCGATTCGAGCCAGTACTTAGAATATTACGTTAAAAAAGTTTGTAGTTGGTACTGCTCCAAGACGAAGATGGCGACCAAGACGACCAGGATTTCTTCCTCCATGTTGAAACTTTGAACATCAAAACATCGCACATGTATTTGACCCGTCCCAGCATGCAACGCTGCCACAGAGCGCGCGCTCAGCAAGCAAGCGCATGCGTAATACCGAACTCAGTGACCTTTCGGACTCAACACTTCCGTTCGAAAAGGTGGATCAAGCATAAGTGGGAACGGGACTTGCGGTTTCGTTGCGGTTAGACAACGGTCACACCAAAATGCCGGATCTTGATCCACATTTGCCCAAGTCGAGTGGGAACGCGGTCCAGGTCTCAGTGGTTAGTTGACTCTATGTACTAACTTGTGAGACCTGTTACTTGAGATGAAGATGGACTTTGTTTTGGAAACTTTTCTTACAGCTTTTAATATGTAATTTGTTCACAGCCAGGTCTCAGTGGTTAGTTGACTCAATGTAATAACTTGTGAGACCTGTTTACTTGATATGAAGATGGATTTAAGTTGGAAACTTTTCTTGCAGCTTATAATATGGAATTTGTTCACAGCCAGTTCTCATCAGTGGTTAGTTGACTTAATGTATTAACTTGTGAGACCTGTTTACTTGAGATGAAGATGGACTTTGTTTTGAAACTTTTCTTACAGTCATAAAATGAAATTTGTTCACAACCAGGTCTCAGTGGTTAGTTGACTCTATGTACTAACTTGTGAGACCTGTTTACTTGAGATGAAGATGGACTTTGTTTTGAAACTTTTCTTACAGCTTTTAATATGTAATTTGTTCACAGCCAGGTCTCAGTGGTTAGTTGACTCTATGTACTAACTTGTGAGACCTGTTTACTTGAGATGAAGATGGACTTTGTTTTGAAACTTTTCTTACAGCTTTTAATATGTAATTTGTTCACAGCCAGGACCCCGTTCCCACTAGATCCATCAATTGGGGGATCTGATCCACCTTTTGCCAAATTGCCGGATCAGATCCCCCAATTGGTGGATCAGATCCTACAATTGTGTTAGTGGGAACGCTAACCGTTATAAGGTGGATCAGGATCTGATCCACCTTTCTTGATCCACCTTTAGACCAGGATACAGATACCCCAATTGGTGGATCAGATCCTGCAATTGGTGGATCACGATCAAGTGGGAACGCAAAAGGTGGATCTGATCCGGCAATTTGACCTGTCAACATCCGGCTGGTGCACGAGTGGCGCGAAAAGTTTGCGGTCTGATGAACGAAGGAATACGTTTAGGCGTGTAGCTCATGTGAAAATTTTCCACGTGCAAGACATGCACAATAAACAACTACTGAACTACGGGCTGTATACAAAATGTGTCACCACGTGTGCGCGATGCAAGAGTGCATGCATTTATTCAGCGTACATGTGTATTCCTTTTGTTCCGTACTGGAAAGTCGTCCGCTTCTAAACCTTTTTCATTCGTGTAATTTTACTTATTTTTCCATCCATAAATAATTCCGTGTTAGTGTATAGCCTGCAGCGTGTCATAGAACAACAACAACCGCAGCAAAGTTTGAAGAAAATACGTTTTACGATCCGATTCGAGCCAGTACTTAGAATATTACGTTAAAAAAGTTTGTAGTTGGTACTGCTCCAAGACGAAGATGGCGACCAAGACGACCAGGATTTCTTCCTCCATGTTGAAACTTTGAACATCAAAACATCGCACATGTATTTGACCCGTCCCAGCATGCAACGCTGCCACAGAGCGCGCGCTCAGCAAGCAAGCGCATGCGTAATACCGAACTCAGTGACCTTTCGGACTCAACACTTCCGTTCGAAAAGGTGGATCAAGCATAAGTGGGAACGGGACTTGCGGTTTCGTTGCGGTTAGACAACGGTCACACCAAAATGCCGGATCTTGATCCACATTTGCCCAATTCGAGTGGGAACGCGGTCCAGGTCTCAGTGGTTAGTTGACTCTATGTACTAACTTGTGAGACCTGTTACTTGAGATGAAGATGGACTTTGTTTTGGAAACTTTTCTTACAGCTTTTAATATGTAATTTGTTCACAGCCAGGTCTCAGTGGTTAGTTGACTCAATGTAATAACTTGTGAGACCTGTTTACTTGAGATGAAGATGGATTTAAGTTGGAAACTTTTATTGCAGCTTATAATATGTAATTTGTTCACAGCCAGGTCTCAGTGGTTAGTTGACTCAATGTACTAACTTGTGAGACCTGTTACTTGAGATGAAGTTGGACTTTGTTTTGAAATTTTCTTGCAGCTTATAATAAGGAATTTGTTCACAGGCAGGTCTCAGTGGTTAGTTGACTCTATGTAGTAACTTGTGAGACCTGTTACTTGAGATGAAGATGGACTTTGTTTTGAATCTTTTCTTGCAGCTTATAATATGGAATTTGTTCACAACCAGGTCTCAGTGGTTAGTTGACTCAATGTACTAACTTGTGAGACCTGTTTGCTTGGGATGAAGATGGACTTTGTTTTTAAACTTTTCTTACAGCTTTTAATATGTAATTTGTTCACAGCCAGGTCTCAGTGGTTATTTGACTCAATGTAATAACTTGTGAGACCTGTTTACTTGATATTAAGATGGATTTAAGTTTGAAACTTTTCTTGCAGCTTATAATATGGAATTTGTTCACAGCCAGGTCTCAGTGGTTAGTTGACTCAATGTACTAACTTGTGAGACCTGTTTACTTGAGATTAAGATGGACTTTGTTTTGAAACTTTTCTTGCAGCTTTTAATATTGAATTTGTACACAACCAGGTCTCAGTGGTTAGTTGACTCTATGTACTAACTTGTGAGACCTGTTACTTGAGATGAAGATGGACTTTGTTTTGAAACTTTTCTGACAGCTTTTAATATGGAATTTGTTCACAACCAGGTCTCAGTGGTTAGTTGACTCAATGTAATAACTTGTGAGACCTGTTTACTTGAGATGAAGATGAATTTAAGTTAGAAACTTTTCTTACAGCTGATAATATGAAATTTGTTCACAGCAGGTCTCAGTGGTTAGTTGACTCAATGTACTAATTTGTGATACCTGTTGCTTGAGATGAAGATGGACTTTGTTTTGAAACTTTTCTTAGTTATAATATGGAATTTTTTCACAACCAGGCCTCAGTGGTTAGTTGACTCAATGTACTAACTTGTGAGACCTGTTTACTTGAGATGAAGATGGACTTTGTTTTGAAACTTTTCTTACAGCTTTTAATATGTAATTTGTTCACAGCCAGGTCTCAGTGGTTAGTTGACTCAATGTACTAACTTGTGAGACCTGTTACTTGAGATGAAGATGGATTTAAGTTGGAAACGTTTCTTGCAGCTTATAATATGGAATTTGTTCACAGCCAGTTCTCAGTGGTTAGTTGACTCAATGTACTAATTTGTGAGAACTGTTACTTGAGATGTAGATGGACTTTATTTTGAAACTTTTCTTGCAGCTTTTAATATGGAATTTGTACACAACCAGGTCTCAGTGGTTAGTTGACTCTATGTACTAACTTGTGAGACCTGTTACTTGAGATGAAGATGGACTTTGTTTTGAAACTTTTCTGACAGCTTTTAATATGGAATTTGTTCACAACCAGGTCTCAGTGGTTAGTTGACTCAATGTAATAACTTGTGAGACCTGTTTACTTGATATGAAGATGAATTTCAGTTAGAAACGTTTCTTACAGCTGATAATATGAAATTTGTTCACAGCAGGTCTCAGTGGTTAGTTGACTCAATGTACTAATTTGTGAGACCTGTTACTTGAGATGAAGATGGACTTTGTTTTGAAACTTTTCTTAGTTATAATATGGAATTTTTTCACAACCAGGCCTCAGTGGTTAGTTGACTCAATGTACTAACTTGTGAGACCTGTTTACTTGAGATGAAGATGGACTTTGTTTTGAAACTTTTCTTACAGCTTTTAATATGTAATTTGTTCACAGCCAGGTCTCAGTGGTTAGTTGACTCAATGTAATAACTTGTGAGACCTGTTTACTTGATATGAAGATGGATTTAAGTTGGAAACTTTTCTTGCAGCTTATAATATGGAATTTGTTCACAGCCAGTTCTCAGTGGTTAGTTGACTCAATGTACTAATTTGTGAGACCTGTTTACTTGAGATGAAGATGGACTTTGTTTTGAAACTTTTCTTACAGTTATAATATGGAATTTGTTCACAACCAGGTCTCAGTGGTTAGTTGACTCTATGTACTAACTTGTGAGACCTGTTTACTTGAGATGAAGATGGACTTTGTTTTGAAACTTTTCTTACAGTTATAATATGGAATTTGTTCACAGCCAGGCCTCAGTGGTTAGTTGACTCAATGTACTAACTTGTGAGACCTGTTTACTTGAGATGAAGATGGACTTTGTTTTGAAACTTAATATGTAATTTGTTCACAGCCAGGTCTCAGTGGTTAGTTGACTCAATGTACTAACTTGTGAGACCTGTTTACTTGAGATGAAGATGGACTTTGTTTTGAAACTTTTCTTACAGTTATAATATGGAATTTGTTCACAACCAGGTCTCAGTGGTTAGTTGACTCTATGTACTAACTTGTGAGACCTGTTTACTTGATATGAAGATGGACTTCAAAAAAAAATTTTTTTTACAGCTTTTAATATGTAATTTGTTCACAGCCAGGTCTCAGTGGTTAGTTGACTCAATGTACTAACTTGTGAGACCTGTTTACTTGAGATTAAGATGAACTTTGTTTTGAAACTTTTCTTACAGCTTTTAATATGGAATTTGTACACAACCAGGTCTCAGTGGTTAGTTGACTCTATGTACTAACTTGTGAGACCTGTTACTTGAGATGAAGATGGACTTTGTTTTGAAACTTTTCTGACAGCTTTTAATATGGAATTTTTTCACAACCAGGCCTCAGTGGTTAGTTGACTCAATGTACTAACTTGTGAGACCTGTTTACTTGAGATGAAGATGGACTTTGTTTTGAAACTTTTCTTACAGCTTTTAATATGTAATTTGTTCACAGCCAGGTCTCAGTGGTTAGTTGACTCAATGTAATAACTTGTGAGACCTGTTTACTTGATATGAAGATGAATTTAAGTTAGAAACTTTTCTTACAGCTGATAATATGGAATTTGTTCACAGCCAGTTCTCAGTGGTTAGTTGACTCAATGTACTAATTTGTGAGAACTGTTACTTGAGATGTAGATGGACTTTGTTTTGAAACTTTTCTTGCAGCTTTTAATATGGAATTTGTACACAACCAGGTCTCAGTGGTTAGTTGACTCTATGTACTAACTTGTGAGACCTGTTACTTGAGATGAAGATGGACTTTGTTTTGAAACTTTTTTGACAGCTTTTAATATGGAATTTGTTCACAACCAGGTCTCAGTGGTTAGTTGACTCAATGTAATAACTTGTGAGACCTGTTTACTTGATATGAAGATGAATTTCAGTTAGAAACGTTTCTTACAGCTGATAATATGAAATTTGTTCACAGCAGGTCTCAGTGGTTAGTTGACTCAATGTACTAATTTGTGAGACCTGTTACTTGAGATGAAGATGGACTTTGTTTTGAAACTTTTCTTAGTTATAATATGGAATTTTTTCACAACCAGGCCTCAGTGGTTAGTTGACTCAATGTACTAACTTGTGAGACCTGTTTACTTGAGATGAAGATGGACTTTGTTTTGAAACTTTTCTTACAGCTTTTAATATGTAATTTGTTCACAACCAGGTCTCAGTGGTTAGTTGACTCTATGTACTAACTTGTGAGACCTGTTACTTGAGATGAAGATGGACTTTGTTTTGAAACTTTTCTGACAGCTTTTAATATGGAATTTGTTCACAACCAGGTCTCAGTGGTTAGTTGACTCAATGTAATAACTTGTGAGACCTGTTTACTTGATATGAAGATGAATTTCAGTTAGAAACGTTTCTTACAGCTGATAATATGAAATTTGTTCACAGCAGGTCTCAGTGGTTAGTTGACTCAATGTACTAATTTGTGAGACCTGTTACTTGAGATGAAGATGGACTTTGTTTTGAAACTTTTCTTAGTTATAATATGGAATTTTTTCACAACCAGGCCTCAGTGGTTAGTTGACTCAATGTACTAACTTGTGAGACCTGTTTACTTGAGATGAAGATGGACTTTGTTTTGAAACTTTTCTTACAGCTTTTAATATGTAATTTGTTCACAGCCAGGTCTCAGTGGTTAGTTGACTCAATGTAATAACTTGTGAGACCTGTTTACTTGATATGAAGATGGATTTAAGTTGGAAACTTTTCTTGCAGCTTATAATATGGAATTTGTTCACAGCCAGTTCTCAGTGGTTAGTTGACTCAATGTACTAATTTGTGAGACCTGTTTACTTGAGATGAAGATGGACTTTGTTTTGAAACTTTTCTTACAGTTATAATATGGAATTTGTTCACAACCAGGTCTCAGTGGTTAGTTGACTCTATGTACTAACTTGTGAGACCTGTTTACTTGAGATGAAGATGGACTTTGTTTTGAAACTTTTCTTACAGTTATAATATGGAATTTGTTCACAGCCAGGCCTCAGTGGTTAGTTGACTCAATGTACTAACTTGTGAGACCTGTTTACTTGAGATGAAGATGGACTTTGTTTTGAAACTTAATATGTAATTTGTTCACAGCCAGGTCTCAGTGGTTAGTTGACTCAATGTACTAACTTGTGAGACCTGTTTACTTGAGATTAAGATGAACTTTGTTTTGAAACTTTTCTTACAGCTTTTAATATGGAATTTGTACACAACCAGGTCTCAGTGGTTAGTTGACTCTATGTACTAACTTGTGAGACCTGTTACTTGAGATGAAGATGGACTTTGTTTTGAAACTTTTCTGACAGCTTTTAATATGGAATTTTTTCACAACCAGGCCTCAGTGGTTAGTTGACTCAATGTACTAACTTGTGAGACCTGTTTACTTGAGATGAAGATGGACTTTGTTTTGAAACTTTTCTTACAGCTTTTAATATGTAATTTGTTCACAGCCAGGTCTCAGTGGTTAGTTGACTCAATGTAATAACTTGTGAGACCTGTTTACTTGATATGAAGATGAATTTAAGTTAGAAACTTTTCTTACAGCTGATAATATGGAATTTGTTCACAGCCAGTTCTCAGTGGTTAGTTGACTCAATGTACTAATTTGTGAGAACTGTTACTTGAGATGTAGATGGACTTTGTTTTGAAACTTTTCTTGCAGCTTTTAATATGGAATTTGTACACAACCAGGTCTCAGTGGTTAGTTGACTCTATGTACTAACTTGTGAGACCTGTTACTTGAGATGAAGATGGACTTTGTTTTGAAACTTTTCTGACAGCTTTTAATATGGAATTTGTTCACAACCAGGTCTCAGTGGTTAGTTGACTCAATGTAATAACTTGTGAGACCTGTTTACTTGATATGAAGATGAATTTAAGTTAGAAACTTTTCTTACAGCTGATAATATGAAATTTGTTCACAGCAGGTCTCAGTGGTTAGTTGACTCAATGTACTAATTTGTGAGACATGTTACTTGAGATGAAGATGGACTTTGTTTTGAAACTTTTCTTAGTTATAATATGGAATTTTTTCACAACCAGGCCTCAGTGGTTAGTTGACTCAATGTACTAACTTGTGAGACCTGTTTACTTGAGATGAAGATGGACTTTGTTTTGAAACTTTTCTTACAGCTTTTAATATGTAATTTGTTCACAGCCAGGTCTCAGTGGTTAGTTGACTCAATGTAGTAACTTGTGAGACCTGTTACTTGAGATGAAGATGGAATTTGTTTTGAAACTTTTCTTGCAGCTGATAATATGGAATTTGTTCACAGCCAGTTCTCAGTGGTTAGTTGACTCAATGTACTAATTTGTGAGAACTGTTACTTGAGATGTAGATGGACTTTGTTTTGAAACTTTTCTTAGTTATAATATGGAATTTTTTCACAACCAGGCCTCAGTGGTTAGTTGACTCAATGTACTAACTTGTGAGACCTGTTTACTTGAGATGAAGATGGACTTTGTTTTGAAACTTTTCTTACAGCTTTTAATATGTAATTTGTTCACAACCAGGTCTCAGTGGTTAGTTGACTCTATGTACTAACTTGTGAGACCTGTTACTTGAGATGAAGATGGACTTTGTTTTGAAACTTTTCTGACAGCTTTTAATATGGAATTTGTTCACAACCAGGTCTCAGTGGTTAGTTGACTCAATGTAATAACTTGTGAGACCTGTTTACTTGATATGAAGATGAATTTCAGTTAGAAACGTTTCTTACAGCTGATAATATGAAATTTGTTCACAGCAGGTCTCAGTGGTTAGTTGACTCAATGTACTAATTTGTGAGACCTGTTACTTGAGATGAAGATGGACTTTGTTTTGAAACTTTTCTTAGTTATAATATGGAATTTTTTCACAACCAGGCCTCAGTGGTTAGTTGACTCAATGTACTAACTTGTGAGACCTGTTTACTTGAGATGAAGATGGACTTTGTTTTGAAACTTTTCTTACAGCTTTTAATATGTAATTTGTTCACAGCCAGGTCTCAGTGGTTAGTTGACTCAATGTAATAACTTGTGAGACCTGTTTACTTGATATGAAGATGGATTTAAGTTGGAAACTTTTCTTGCAGCTTATAATATGGAATTTGTTCACAGCCAGTTCTCAGTGGTTAGTTGACTCAATGTACTAATTTGTGAGACCTGTTTACTTGAGATGAAGATGGACTTTGTTTTGAAACTTTTCTTACAGTTATAATATGGAATTTGTTCACAACCAGGTCTCAGTGGTTAGTTGACTCTATGTACTAACTTGTGAGACCTGTTTACTTGAGATGAAGATGGACTTTGTTTTGAAACTTTTCTTACAGTTATAATATGGAATTTGTTCACAGCCAGGCCTCAGTGGTTAGTTGACTCAATGTACTAACTTGTGAGACCTGTTTACTTGAGATGAAGATGGACTTTGTTTTGAAACTTAATATGTAATTTGTTCACAGCCAGGTCTCAGTGGTTAGTTGACTCAATGTACTAACTTGTGAGACCTGTTTACTTGAGATGAAGATGGACTTTGTTTTGAAACTTTTCTTACAGTTATAATATGGAATTTGTTCACAACCAGGTCTCAGTGGTTAGTTGACTCTATGTACTAACTTGTGAGACCTGTTTACTTGATATGAAGATGGACTTCAAAAAAAAATTTTTTTTACAGCTTTTAATATGTAATTTGTTCACAGCCAGGTCTCAGTGGTTAGTTGACTCAATGTACTAACTTGTGAGACCTGTTTACTTGAGATTAAGATGAACTTTGTTTTGAAACTTTTCTTACAGCTTTTAATATGGAATTTGTACACAACCAGGTCTCAGTGGTTAGTTGACTCTATGTACTAACTTGTGAGACCTGTTACTTGAGATGAAGATGGACTTTGTTTTGAAACTTTTCTGACAGCTTTTAATATGGAATTTTTTCACAACCAGGCCTCAGTGGTTAGTTGACTCAATGTACTAACTTGTGAGACCTGTTTACTTGAGATGAAGATGGACTTTGTTTTGAAACTTTTCTTACAGCTTTTAATATGTAATTTGTTCACAGCCAGGTCTCAGTGGTTAGTTGACTCAATGTAATAACTTGTGAGACCTGTTTACTTGATATGAAGATGAATTTAAGTTAGAAACTTTTCTTACAGCTGATAATATGGAATTTGTTCACAGCCAGTTCTCAGTGGTTAGTTGACTCAATGTACTAATTTGTGAGAACTGTTACTTGAGATGTAGATGGACTTTGTTTTGAAACTTTTCTTGCAGCTTTTAATATGGAATTTGTACACAACCAGGTCTCAGTGGTTAGTTGACTCTATGTACTAACTTGTGAGACCTGTTACTTGAGATGAAGATGGACTTTGTTTTGAAACTTTTCTGACAGCTTTTAATATGGAATTTGTTCACAACCAGGTCTCAGTGGTTAGTTGACTCAATGTAATAACTTGTGAGACCTGTTTACTTGATATGAAGATGAATTTAAGTTAGAAACTTTTCTTACAGCTGATAATATGAAATTTGTTCACAGCAGGTCTCAGTGGTTAGTTGACTCAATGTACTAATTTGTGAGACATGTTACTTGAGATGAAGATGGACTTTGTTTTGAAACTTTTCTTAGTTATAATATGGAATTTTTTCACAACCAGGCCTCAGTGGTTAGTTGACTCAATGTACTAACTTGTGAGACCTGTTTACTTGAGATGAAGATGGACTTTGTTTTGAAACTTTTCTTACAGCTTTTAATATGTAATTTGTTCACAGCCAGGTCTCAGTGGTTAGTTGACTCAATGTAGTAACTTGTGAGACCTGTTACTTGAGATGAAGATGGAATTTGTTTTGAAACTTTTCTTGCAGCTGATAATATGGAATTTGTTCACAGCCAGTTCTCAGTGGTTAGTTGACTCAATGTACTAATTTGTGAGAACTGTTACTTGAGATGTAGATGGACTTTGTTTTGAAACTTTTCTTGCAGCTTTTAATATGGAATTTGTACACAACCAGGTCTCAGTGGTTAGTTGACTCTATGTACTAACTTGTGAGACCTGTTACTTGATATGAAGATGAATTTAAGTTAGAAACTTTTCTTACAGCTGATAATATGAAATTTGTTCACAGCAGGTCTCAGTGGTTAGTTGACTCAATGTACTAATTTGTGAGACATGTTACTTGAGATGAAGATGGACTTTGTTTTGAAACTTTTCTTAGTTATAATATGGAATTTTTTCACAACCAGGCCTCAGTGGTTAGTTGACTCAATGTACTAACTTGTGAGACCTGTTTACTTGAGATGAAGATGGACTTTGTTTTGAAACTTTTCTTACAGCTTTTAATATGTAATTTGTTCACAGCCAGGTCTCAGTGGTTAGTTGACTCAATGTAATAACTTGTGAGACCTGTTTACTTGATATGAAGATGAATTTAAGTTAGAAACTTTTCTTACAGCTGATAATATGGAATTTGTTCACAGCCAGTTCTCAGTGGTTAGTTGACTCAATGTACTAATTTGTGAGAACTGTTACTTGAGATGTAGATGGACTTTGTTTTGAAACTTTTCTTGCAGCTTTTAATATGGAATTTGTACACAACCAGGTCTCAGTGGTTAGTTGACTCTATGTACTAACTTGTGAGACCTGTTACTTGAGATGAAGATGGACTTTGTTTTGAAACTTTTCTGACAGCTTTTAATATGGAATTTGTTCACAACCAGGTCTCAGTGGTTAGTTGACTCAATGTAATAACTTGTGAGACCTGTTTACTTGATATGAAGATGAATTTAAGTTAGAAACTTTTCTTACAGCTGATAATATGAAATTTGTTCACAGCAGGTCTCAGTGGTTAGTTGACTCAATGTACTAATTTGTGAGACATGTTACTTGAGATGAAGATGGACTTTGTTTTGAAACTTTTCTTAGTTATAATATGGAATTTTTTCACAACCAGGCCTCAGTGGTTAGTTGACTCAATGTACTAACTTGTGAGACCTGTTTACTTGAGATGAAGATGGACTTTGTTTTGAAACTTTTCTTACAGCTTTTAATATGTAATTTGTTCACAGCCAGGTCTCAGTGGTTAGTTGACTCAATGTAGTAACTTGTGAGACCTGTTACTTGAGATGTAGATGGACTTTGTTTTGAAACTTTTCTTGCAGCTTTTAATATGGAATTTGTACACAACCAGGTCTCAGTGGTTAGTTGACTCTATGTACTAACTTGTGAGACCTGTTACTTGATATGAAGATGAATTTAAGTTAGAAACTTTTCTTACAGCTGATAATATGAAATTTGTTCACAGCAGGTCTCAGTGGTTAGTTGACTCAATGTACTAATTTGTGAGACATGTTACTTGAGATGAAGATGGACTTTGTTTTGAAACTTTTCTTAGTTATAATATGGAATTTTTTCACAACCAGGCCTCAGTGGTTAGTTGACTCAATGTACTAACTTGTGAGACCTGTTTACTTGAGATGAAGATGGACTTTGTTTTGAAACTTTTCTGACAGCTTTTAATATGGAATTTGTTCACAACCAGGTCTCAGTGGTTAGTTGACTCAATGTAATAACTTGTGAGACCTGTTTACTTGAGATGAAGATGGACTTTGTTTTGAAACATTTCTTAGTTATAATATGGAATTTTTTCACAACCAGGCCTCAGTGGTTAGTTGACTCAATGTACTAACTTGTGAGACCTGTTTACTTGAGATGAAGATGGACTTTGTTTTGAAACTTTTCTTACAGCTTTTAATATGTAATTTGTTCACAGCCAGGTCTCAGTGGTTAGTTGACTCAATGTAATAACTTGTGAGACCTGTTTACTTGATATGAAGATGAATTTAAGTTAGAAACTTTTCTTACAGCTGATAATATGGAATTTGTTCACAGCCAGTTCTCAGTGGTTAGTTGACTCAATGTACTAATTTGTGAGAACTGTTACTTGAGATGTAGATGGACTTTGTTTTGAAACTTTTCTTGCAGCTTTTAATATGGAATTTGTACACAACCAGGTCTCAGTGGTTAGTTGACTCTATGTACTAACTTGTGAGACCTGTTACTTGAGATGAAGATGGACTTTGTTTTGAAACTTTTCTGACAGCTTTTAATATGGAATTTGTTCACAACCAGGTCTCAGTGGTTAGTTGACTCAATGTAATAACTTGTGAGACCTGTTTACTTGATATGAAGATGAATTTAAGTTAGAAACTTTTCTTACAGCTGATAATATGAAATTTGTTCACAGCAGGTCTCAGTGGTTAGTTGACTCAATGTACTAATTTGTGAGACATGTTACTTGAGATGAAGATGGACTTTGTTTTGAAACTTTTCTTAGTTATAATATGGAATTTTTTCACAACCAGGCCTCAGTGGTTAGTTGACTCAATGTACTAACTTGTGAGACCTGTTTACTTGAGATGAAGATGGACTTTGTTTTGAAACTTTTCTTACAGCTTTTAATATGTAATTTGTTCACAGCCAGGTCTCAGTGGTTAGTTGACTCAATGTAGTAACTTGTGAGACCTGTTACTTGAGATGAAGATGGAATTTGTTTTGAAACTTTTCTTGCAGCTGATAATATGGAATTTGTTCACAGCCAGTTCTCAGTGGTTAGTTGACTCAATGTACTAATTTGTGAGAACTGTTACTTGAGATGTAGATGGACTTTGTTTTGAAACTTTTCTTGCAGCTTTTAATATGGAATTTGTACACAACCAGGTCTCAGTGGTTAGTTGACTCTATGTACTAACTTGTGAGACCTGTTACTTGATATGAAGATGAATTTAAGTTAGAAACTTTTCTTACAGCTGATAATATGAAATTTGTTCACAGCAGGTCTCAGTGGTTAGTTGACTCAATGTACTAATTTGTGAGACATGTTACTTGAGATGAAGATGGACTTTGTTTTGAAACTTTTCTTAGTTATAATATGGAATTTTTTCACAACCAGGCCTCAGTGGTTAGTTGACTCAATGTACTAACTTGTGAGACCTGTTTACTTGAGATGAAGATGGACTTTGTTTTGAAACTTTTCTGACAGCTTTTAATATGGAATTTGTTCACAACCAGGTCTCAGTGGTTAGTTGACTCAATGTAATAACTTGTGAGACCTGTTTACTTGAGATGAAGATGGACTTTGTTTTGAAACTTTTCTTACAGCTTTTAATATGTAATTTGTTCACAGCCAGGTCTCAGTGGTTAGTTGACTCAATGTAATAACTTGTGAGACCTGTTTACTTGATATGAAGATGAATTTAAGTTAGAAACTTTTCTTACAGCTGATAATATGGAATTTGTTCACAGCCAGTTCTCAGTGGTTAGTTGACTCAATGTACTAATTTGTGAGAACTGTTACTTGAGATGTAGATGGACTTTGTTTTGAAACTTTTCTTGCAGCTTTTAATATGGAATTTGTACACAACCAGGTCTCAGTGGTTAGTTGACTCTATGTACTAACTTGTGAGACCTGTTACTTGAGATGAAGATGGACTTTGTTTTGAAACTTTTCTGACAGCTTTTAATATGGAATTTGTTCACTACCAGGTCTCAGTGGTTAGTTGACTCAATGTAATAACTTGTGAGACCTGTTTACTTGATATGAAGATGAATTTAAGTTAGAAACTTTTCTTACAGCTGATAATATGAAATTTGTTCACAGCAGGTCTCAGTGGTTAGTTGACTCAATGTACTAATTTGTGAGACATGTTACTTGAGATGAAGATGGACTTTGTTTTGAAACTTTTCTTAGTTATAATATGGAATTTTTTCACAACCAGGCCTCAGTGGTTAGTTGACTCAATGTACTAACTTGTGAGACCTGTTTACTTGAGATGAAGATGGACTTTGTTTTGAAACTTTTCTTACAGCTTTTAATATGTAATTTGTTCACAGCCAGGTCTCAGTGGTTAGTTGACTCAATGTAGTAACTTGTGAGACCTGTTACTTGAGATGAAGATGGAATTTGTTTTGAAACTTTTCTTGCAGCTGATAATATGGAATTTGTTCACAGCCAGTTCTCAGTGGTTAGTTGACTCAATGTACTAATTTGTGAGAACTGTTACTTGAGATGTAGATGGACTTTGTTTTGAAACTTTTCTTGCAGCTTTTAATATGGAATTTGTACACAACCAGGTCTCAGTGGTTAGTTGACTCTATGTACTAACTTGTGAGACCTGTTACTTGATATGAAGATGAATTTAAGTTAGAAACTTTTCTTACAGCTGATAATATGAAATTTGTTCACAGCAGGTCTCAGTGGTTAGTTGACTCAATGTACTAATTTGTGAGACATGTTACTTGAGATGAAGATGGACTTTGTTTTGAAACTTTTCTTAGTTATAATATGGAATTTTTTCACAACCAGGCCTCAGTGGTTAGTTGACTCAATGTACTAACTTGTGAGACCTGTTTACTTGAGATGAAGATGGACTTTGTTTTGAAACTTTTCTGACAGCTTTTAATATGGAATTTGTTCACAACCAGGTCTCAGTGGTTAGTTGACTCAATGTAATAACTTGTGAGACCTGTTTACTTGATATGAAGATGAATTTAAGTTAGAAACTTTTCTTACAGCTGATAATATGAAATTTGTTCACAGCAGGTCTCAGTGGTTAGTTGACTCAATGTACTAATTTGTGAGACATGTTACTTGAGATGAAGATGGACTTTGTTTTGAAACTTTTCTTAGTTATAATATGGAATTTTTTCACAACCAGGCCTCAGTGGTTAGTTGACTCAATGTACTAACTTGTGAGACCTGTTTACTTGAGATGAAGATGGACTTTGTTTTGAAACTTTTCTTACAGCTTTTAATATGTAATTTGTTCACAGCCAGGTCTCAGTGGTTAGTTGACTCAATGTAATAACTTGTGAGACCTGTTTACTTGATATGAAGATGAATTTAAGTTAGAAACTTTTCTTCCAGCTGATAATATGGAATTTGTTCACAGCCAGTTCTCAGTGGTTAGTTGACTCAATGTACTAATTTGTGAGAACTGTTACTTGAGATGTAGATGGACTTTGTTTTGAAACTTTTCTTGCAGCTTTTAATATGGAATTTGTACACAACCAGGTCTCAGTGGTTAGTTGACTCTATGTACTAACTTGTGAGACCTGTTACTTGAGATGAAGATGGACTTTGTTTTGAAACTTTTCTGACAGCTTTTAATATGGAATTTGTTCACAACCAGGTCTCAGTGGTTAGTTGACTCAATGTAATAACTTGTGAGACCTGTTTACTTGATATGAAGATGAATTTAAGTTAGAAACTTTTCTTACAGCTGATAATATGAAATTTGTTCACAGCAGGTCTCAGTGGTTAGTTGACTCAATGTACTAATTTGTGAGACATGTTACTTGAGATGAAGATGGACTTTGTTTTGAAACTTTTCTTAGTTATAATATGGAATTTTTTCACAACCAGGCCTCAGTGGTTAGTTGACTCAATGTACTAACTTGTGAGACCTGTTTACTTGAGATGAAGATGGACTTTGTTTTGAAACTTTTCTTACAGCTTTTAATATGTAATTTGTTCACAGCCAGGTCTCAGTGGTTAGTTGACTCAATGTAGTAACTTGTGAGACCTGTTACTTGAGATGAAGATGGAATTTGTTTTGAAACTTTTCTTGCAGCTGATAATATGGAATTTGTTCACAGCCAGTTCTCAGTGGTTAGTTGACTCAATGTACTAATTTGTGAGACATGTTACTTGAGATGAAGATGGACTTTGTTTTGAAACTTTTCTTAGTTATAATATGGAATTTTTTCACAACCAGGCCTCAGTGGTTAGTTGACTCAATGTACTAACTTGTGAGACCTGTTTACTTGAGATGAAGATGGACTTTGTTTTGAAACTTTTCTTACAGCTTTTAATATGTAATTTGTTCACAGCCAGGTCTCAGTGGTTAGTTGACTCAATGTAATAACTTGTGAGACCTGTTTACTTGATATGAAGATGGATTCAAGTTGTAAACTGTTCTTGCAGCTTATAATATGGAATTTGTTCACAGCCAGGTCTCAGTGGTTAGTTGACTCAATGTACTAACTTGTGAGACCTGTTTACTTGAGATTAAGATGAACTTTGTTTTGAAACTTTTCTTACAGCTTTTAATATGGAATTTGTACACAACCAGGTCTCAGTGGTTAGTTGACTCTATGTACTAACTTGTGAGACCTGTTACTTGAGATGAAGATGGACTTTGTTTTGAAACTTTTCTGACAGCTTTTAATATGGAATTTTTTCACAACCAGGCCTCAGTGGTTAGTTGACTCAATGTACTAACTTGTGAGACCTGTTTACTTGAGATGAAGATGGACTTTGTTTTGAAACTTTTCTTACAGCTTTTAATATGTAATTTGTTCACAGCCAGGTCTCAGTGGTTAGTTGACTCAATGTAATAACTTGTGAGACCTGTTTACTTGATATGAAGATGAATTTAAGTTAGAAACTTTTCTTACAGCTGATAATATGGAATTTGTTCACAGCCAGTTCTCAGTGGTTAGTTGACTCAATGTACTAATTTGTGAGAACTGTTACTTGAGATGTAGATGGACTTTGTTTTGAAACTTTTCTTGCAGCTTTTAATATGGAATTTGTACACAACCAGGTCTCAGTGGTTAGTTGACTCTATGTACTAACTTGTGAGACCTGTTACTTGAGATGAAGATGGACTTTGTTTTGAAACTTTTCTGACAGCTTTTAATATGGAATTTGTTCACAACCAGGTCTCAGTGGTTAGTTGACTCAATGTAATAACTTGTGAGACCTGTTTACTTGATATGAAGATGAATTTAAGTTAGAAACTTTTCTTACAGCTGATAATATGAAATTTGTTCACAGCAGGTCTCAGTGGTTAGTTGACTCAATGTACTAATTTGTGAGACATGTTACTTGAGATGAAGATGGACTTTGTTTTGAAACTTTTCTTAGTTATAATATGGAATTTTTTCACAACCAGGCCTCAGTGGTTAGTTGACTCAATGTACTAATTTGTGAGAACTGTTACTTGAGATGTAGATGGACTTTGTTTTGAAACTTTTCTTGCAGCTTTTAATATGGAATTTGTACACAACCAGGTCTCAGTGGTTAGTTGACTCTATGTACTAACTTGTGAGACCTGTTACTTGATATGAAGATGAATTTAAGTTAGAAACTTTTCTTACAGCTGATAATATGAAATTTGTTCACAGCAGGTCTCAGTGGTTAGTTGACTCAATGTACTAATTTGTGAGACATGTTACTTGAGATGAAGATGGACTTTGTTTTGAAACTTTTCTTAGTTATAATATGGAATTTTTTCACAACCAGGCCTCAGTGGTTAGTTGACTCAATGTACTAACTTGTGAGACCTGTTTACTTGAGATGAAGATGGACTTTGTTTTGAAACTTTTCTTACAGCTTTTAATATGTAATTTGTTCACAGCCAGGTCTCAGTGGTTAGTTGACTCAATGTAATAACTTGTGAGACCTGTTTACTTGATATGAAGATGAATTTAAGTTAGAAACTTTTCTTACAGCTGATAATATGGAATTTGTTCACAGCCAGTTCTCAGTGGTTAGTTGACTCAATGTACTAATTTGTGAGAACTGTTACTTGAGATGTAGATGGACTTTGTTTTGAAACTTTTCTTGCAGCTTTTAATATGGAATTTGTACACAACCAGGTCTCAGTGGTTAGTTGACTCTATGTACTAACTTGTGAGACCTGTTACTTGAGATGAAGATGGACTTTGTTTTGAAACTTTTCTGACAGCTTTTAATATGGAATTTGTTCACAACCAGGTCTCAGTGGTTAGTTGACTCAATGTAATAACTTGTGAGACCTGTTTACTTGATATGAAGATGAATTTAAGTTAGAAACTTTTCTTACAGCTGATAATATGAAATTTGTTCACAGCAGGTCTCAGTGGTTAGTTGACTCAATGTACTAATTTGTGAGACATGTTACTTGAGATGAAGATGGACTTTGTTTTGAAACTTTTCTTAGTTATAATATGGAATTTTTTCACAACCAGGCCTCAGTGGTTAGTTGACTCAATGTACTAACTTGTGAGACCTGTTTACTTGAGATGAAGATGGACTTTGTTTTGAAACTTTTCTTACAGCTTTTAATATGTAATTTGTTCACAGCCAGGTCTCAGTGGTTAGTTGACTCAATGTAGTAACTTGTGAGACCTGTTACTTGAGATGAAGATGGAATTTGTTTTGAAACTTTTCTTGCAGCTGATAATATGGAATTTGTTCACAGCCAGTTCTCAGTGGTTAGTTGACTCAATGTACTAATTTGTGAGAACTGTTACTTGAGATGTAGATGGACTTTGTTTTGAAACTTTTCTTGCAGCTTTTAATATGGAATTTGTACACAACCAGGTCTCAGTGGTTAGTTGACTCTATGTACTAACTTGTGAGACCTGTTACTTGATATGAAGATGAATTTAAGTTAGAAACTTTTCTTACAGCTGATAATATGAAATTTGTTCACAGCAGGTCTCAGTGGTTAGTTGACTCAATGTACTAATTTGTGAGACATGTTACTTGAGATGAAGATGGACTTTGTTTTGAAACTTTTCTTACAGCTTTTAATATGTAATTTGTTCACAGCCAGGTTTCAGTGGTTAGTTGACTCAATGTAATAACTTGTGAGACCTGTTTACTTGATATGAAGATGGATTTAAGTTGGAAACTTTTCTTGCAGCTTATAATATGGAATTTGTTCACAGCCAGTTCTCAGTGGTTAGTTGACTCAATGTACTAATTTGTGAGAACTGTTACTTGAGATGTAGATGGACTTTGTTTTGAAACTTTTCTTACAGTTATAATATGGAATTTGTTCACAGCCAGGCCTCAGTGGTTAGTTGACTCAATGTACTAACTTGTGAGACCTGTTTACTTGAGATGAAGATGGACTTTGTTTTGAAACTTAATATGTAATTTGTTCACAGCCAGGTCTCAGTGGTTAGTTGACTCAATGTACTAACTTGTGAGACCTGTTTACTTGAGATGAAGATGGACCTTGTTTTGAAACTTTTCTTATAGCTTTTAATATGTAATTTGTTCACAGCCAGGTCTAAGTGGTTAGTTGACTCAATGTACTAACTTGTGAGACCTGTTTACTTCATATGAAGATGGAATCTTTTCTTGCAGCTTTTAATATGTAATTTGTTCACAGCCAGGTCTCAGTGGTTAGTTGACTCAATGTACTAACTTGTGAGACCTGTTTACTTGAGATGAAGATGGACTTTGTTTTGAAACTTTTCTTACAGCTTTTAATATGGAATTTGTACACAACCAGGTCTAAGTGGTTAGTTGACTCTATGTACCAACTTGTGAGACCTGTTACTTGAGATGAAGTTGGACTTTGTTTTGAAATTTTCTTGCAGCTTTTAATATGGAATTTGTTCACAACCAGGTCTCAGTGGTTAGTTGACTCAATGTAATAACTTGTGAGACCTGTTTACTTGATATGAAGATGGATTTAAGTTGGAAACTTTTCTTGCAGCTTTTAATATGGAATTTGTTCACAGCCAGGTCTCAGTGGTTAGTTGACTCAATGTACTAACTTGTGAGACCTGTTTACTGGAGATAAAGATGGACTTTGTTTTGAAACTTTTCTTACAGCTTTTAATATGTAATTTGTTCACAGCCAGGTCTCAGTGGTTAATTGACTCAATGTAATAACTTGTGAGACCTGTGAGACCTGTTTACTTGATATGAAGATGGAATTAAGTTAGAAACTTGTCTTCCAGCCTATAATATGGAATTTGTTCACAGCCAGGTCTCAGTGGTTAGTTGACTCAAAGTACTAACTTGTGAGACCTGTTACTTGAGATGAAGATGGACTTTGTTTTGAAACTTTTCTTACAGCTTCTAATTATGGAATTTGTTCACAGCCAGGTCTCAGTGGTTAGTTGACTCAATGTACTAACTTGTGAGACCTGTTTACTTGAGATGAAGATGGATTCAAGTTGTAAACTTTTTTTGCAGCTTATAATATGGAATTTGTTCACAGCCAGGTCTCAGTGGTTAGTTGACTCAATGTACTAACTTGTGAGACCTGTTTACTTGAGATGAAGATGGACTTTGTTTTGAAGCTTTTCTTACAGCTGTTAATATGGAATTTGTACACAACCAGGTCTAAGTGGTTATTTGACTCTATGTACCAACTTGTGAGACCTGTTACTTGAGATGAAGTTGGACTTTGTTTTGAAATTTTCTTACAGCTTTTAATATGTAATTTGTTCACAGCCAGGTCTCAGTGGTTAGTTGACTCAATGTAATAACTTGTGAGACCTGTTTACTTGATATTAAGATGGATTTAAGTTGGAAACTTTTCTTGCAGCTTATAATATGGAATTTGTTCACAGCCAGGTCTCAGTGGTTAGTTGACTCAATGTACTAACTTGTGAGACCTGTTTACTTGAGATGAAGATGAACTTTGTTTTGAAACTTTTCTTACAGCTTTTAATATGGAATTTGTACACAACCAGGTCTCAGTGGTTAGTTGACTCAATGTAATAACTTGTGAGACCTGTTTACTTCATATGAAGATGGAATCTTTTCTTGCAGCTTTTAATATGTAATTTGTTCACAGCCAGGTCTCAGTGGTTAGTTGACTCAATGTACTAACTTGTGAGACCTGTTTACTTGAGATGAAGATGGACTTTGTTTTGAAACTTTTCTTACAGCTTTTAATATGGAATTTGTACACAACCAGGTCTAAGTGGTTAGTTGACTCTATGTACCAACTTGTGAGACCTGTTACTTGAGATGAAGTTGGACTTTGTTTTGAAATTTTCTTGCAGCTTTTAATATGGAATTTGTTCACAACCAGGTCTCAGTGGTTAGTTGACTCAATGTAATAACTTGTGAGACCTGTTTACTTGATATGAAGATGGATTTAAGTTGGAAACTTTTCTTGCAGCTTTTAATATGGAATTTGTTCACAGCCAGGTCTCAGTGGTTAGTTGACTCAATGTACTAACTTGTGAGACCTGTTTACTGGAGATAAAGATGGACTTTGTTTTGAAACTTTTCTTGCAGCTGATAATATGGAATTTGTTCACAGCCAGGTCTCAGTGGTTAGTTGACTCTATGTACTAACTTGTGAGACCTGTTTACTTGAGATGAAGATGGACTTTGTTTTGAAACTTTTCTTACAGCTTTTAATATGTAATTTGTTCACAGCCAGGTCTCAGTGGTTAATTGACTCAATGTAATAACTTGTGAGACCTGTGAGACCTGTTTACTTGATATGAAGATGGAATTAAGTTAGAAACTTGTCTTCCAGCCTATAATATGGAATTTGTTCACAGCCAGGTCTCAGTGGTTAGTTGACTCAAAGTACTAACTTGTGAGACCTGTTACTTGAGATGAAGATGGACTTTGTTTTGAAACTTTTCTTACAGCTTCTAATTATGGAATTTGTTCACAGCCAGGTCTCAGTGGTTAGTTGACTCAATGTACTAACTTGTGAGACCTGTTTACTTGAGATGAAGATGGATTCAAGTTGTAAACTTTTTTTGCAGCTTATAATATGGAATTTGTTCACAGCCAGGTCTCAGTGGTTAGTTGACTCAATGTACTAACTTGTGAGACCTGTTTACTTGAGATGAAGATGGACTTTGTTTTGAAGCTTTTCTTACAGCTGTTAATATGGAATTTGTACACAACCAGGTCTAAGTGGTTATTTGACTCAATGTACCAACTTGTGAGACCTGTTACTTGAGATGAAGTTGGACTTTGTTTTGAAATTTTCTTACAGCTTTTAATATGTAATTTGTTCACAGCCAGGTCTCAGTGGTTAGTTGACTCAATGTAATAACTTGTGAGACCTGTTTACTTGATATTAAGATGGATTTAAGTTGGAAACTTTTCTTGCAGCTTATAATATGGAATTTGTTCACAGCCAGGTCTCAGTGGTTAGTTGACTCAGTGTACTAACTTGTGAGACCTGTTTACTTGAGATGAAGATGAACTTTGTTTTGAAACTTTTCTTACAGCTTTTAATATGGAATTTGTACACAACCAGGTCTCAGTGGTTAGTTGACTCTATGTACTAACTTGTGAGACCTGTTTACTGGAGATAAAGAAGGACTTTGTTTGGAAACTGTTCTTGCAGCTTATAATATGGAATTTGTACACAACCAGGTCTCAGTGGTTAGTTGACTCTGTGTACTAACTTGTGAGACCTGTTACTTGAGATGACGATGGACTTTGTTTTAAATCTTTTCTTGCAGCTTTTAATATGGAATTTGTTCACAACCAGGTCTCAGTGGTTAGTTGACTCTATGTACTAACTTGTGAGACCTGTTTACTTGAGATGAAGATGGACTTTGTTTTGAAACTTTTCTGACAGCTTTTAATATGGAATTTTTTCACAACCAGGCCTCAGTGGTTAGTTGACTCAATGTACTAACTTGTGAGACCTGTTTACTTGAGATGAAGATGGACTTTGTTTTGAAACTTTTCTTACAGCTTTTAATATGTAATTTGTTCACAGCCAGGTCTCAGTGGTTAGTTGACTCAATGTAATAACTTGTGAGACCTGTTTACTTGATATGAAGATGAATTTAAGTTAGAAACTTTTCTTACAGCTGATAATATGGAATTTGTTCACAGCCAGTTCTCAGTGGTTAGTTGACTCAATGTACTAATTTGTGAGAACTGTTACTTGAGATGTAGATGGACTTTGTTTTGAAACTTTTCTTGCAGCTTTTAATATGGAATTTGTACACAACCAGGTCTCAGTGGTTAGTTGACTCTATGTACTAACTTGTGAGACCTGTTACTTGAGATGAAGATGGACTTTGTTTTGAAACTTTTCTGACAGCTTTTAATATGGAATTTGTTCACAACCAGGTCTCAGTGGTTAGTTGACTCAATGTAATAACTTGTGAGACCTGTTTACTTGATATGAAGATGAATTTAAGTTAGAAACTTTTCTTACAGCTGATAATATGAAATTTGTTCACAGCAGGTCTCAGTGGTTAGTTGACTCAATGTACTAATTTGTGAGACATGTTACTTGAGATGAAGATGGACTTTGTTTTGAAACTTTTCTTAGTTATAATATGGAATTTTTTCACAACCAGGCCTCAGTGGTTAGTTGACTCAATGTACTAATTTGTGAGAACTGTTACTTGAGATGAAGATGGACTTTGTTTTGAAACTTTTCTTGCAGCTTTTAATATGGAATTTGTACACAACCAGGTCTCAGTGGTTAGTTGACTCTATGTACTAACTTGTGAGACCTGTTACTTGATATGAAGATGAATTTAAGTTAGAAACTTTTCTTACAGCTGATAATATGAAATTTGTTCACAGCAGGTCTCAGTGGTTAGTTGACTCAATGTACTAATTTGTGAGACATGTTACTTGAGATGAAGATGGACTTTGTTTTGAAACTTTTCTTAGTTATAATATGGAATTTTTTCACAACCAGGCCTCAGTGGTTAGTTGACTCAATGTACTAACTTGTGAGACCTGTTTACTTGAGATGAAGATGGACTTTGTTTTGAAACTTTTCTTACAGCTTTTAATATGTAATTTGTTCACAGCCAGGTCTCAGTGGTTAGTTGACTCAATGTAATAACTTGTGAGACCTGTTTACTTGATATGAAGATGAATTTAAGTTAGAAACTTTTCTTACAGCTGATAATATGGAATTTGTTCACAGCCAGTTCTCAGTGGTTAGTTGACTCAATGTACTAATTTGTGAGAACTGTTACTTGAGATGTAGATGGACTTTGTTTTGAAACTTTTCTTGCAGCTTTTAATATGGAATTTGTACACAACCAGGTCTCAGTGGTTAGTTGACTCTATGTACTAACTTGTGAGACCTGTTACTTGAGATGAAGATGGACTTTGTTTTGAAACTTTTCTGACAGCTTTTAATATGGAATTTGTTCACAACCAGGTCTCAGTGGTTAGTTGACTCAATGTAATAACTTGTGAGACCTGTTTACTTGATATGAAGATGAATTTAAGTTAGAAACTTTTCTTACAGCTGATAATATGAAATTTGTTCACAGCAGGTCTCAGTGGTTAGTTGACTCAATGTACTAATTTGTGAGACATGTTACTTGAGATGAAGATGGACTTTGTTTTGAAACTTTTCTTAGTTATAATATGGAATTTTTTCACAACCAGGCCTCAGTGGTTAGTTGACTCAATGTACTAACTTGTGAGACCTGTTTACTTGAGATGAAGATGGACTTTGTTTTGAAACTTTTCTTACAGCTTTTAATATGTAATTTGTTCACAGCCAGGTCTCAGTGGTTAGTTGACTCAATGTAGTAACTTGTGAGACCTGTTACTTGAGATGAAGATGGAATTTGTTTTGAAACTTTTCTTGCAGCTGATAATATGGAATTTGTTCACAGCCAGTTCTCAGTGGTTAGTTGACTCAATGTACTAATTTGTGAGAACTGTTACTTGAGATGTAGATGGACTTTGTTTTGAAACTTTTCTTGCAGCTTTTAATATGGAATTTGTACACAACCAGGTCTCAGTGGTTAGTTGACTCTATGTACTAACTTGTGAGACCTGTTACTTGATATGAAGATGAATTTAAGTTAGAAACTTTTCTTACAGCTGATAATATGAAATTTGTTCACAGCAGGTCTCAGTGGTTAGTTGACTCAATGTACTAATTTGTGAGACATGTTACTTGAGATGAAGATGGACTTTGTTTTGAAACTTTTCTTACAGCTTTTAATATGTAATTTGTTCACAGCCAGGTTTCAGTGGTTAGTTGACTCAATGTAATAACTTGTGAGACCTGTTTACTTGATATGAAGATGGATTTAAGTTGGAAACTTTTCTTGCAGCTTATAATATGGAATTTGTTCACAGCCAGTTCTCAGTGGTTAGTTGACTCAATGTACTAATTTGTGAGAACTGTTACTTGAGATGTAGATGGACTTTGTTTTGAAACTTTTCTTACAGTTATAATATGGAATTTGTTCACAGCCAGGCCTCAGTGGTTAGTTGACTCAATGTACTAACTTGTGAGACCTGTTTACTTGAGATGAAGATGGACTTTGTTTTGAAACTTAATATGTAATTTGTTCACAGCCAGGTCTCAGTGGTTAGTTGACTCAATGTACTAACTTGTGAGACCTGTTTACTTGAGATGAAGATGGACCTTGTTTTGAAACTTTTCTTATAGCTTTTAATATGTAATTTGTTCACAGCCAGGTCTAAGTGGTTAGTTGACTCAATGTACTAACTTGTGAGACCTGTTTACTTCATATGAAGATGGAATCTTTTCTTGCAGCTTTTAATATGTAATTTGTTCACAGCCAGGTCTCAGTGGTTAGTTGACTCAATGTACTAACTTGTGAGACCTGTTTACTTGAGATGAAGATGGACTTTGTTTTGAAACTTTTCTTACAGCTTTTAATATGGAATTTGTACACAACCAGGTCTAAGTGGTTAGTTGACTCTATGTACCAACTTGTGAGACCTGTTACTTGAGATGAAGTTGGACTTTGTTTTGAAATTTTCTTGCAGCTTTTAATATGGAATTTGTTCACAACCAGGTCTCAGTGGTTAGTTGACTCAATGTAATAACTTGTGAGACCTGTTTACTTGATATGAAGATGGATTTAAGTTGGAAACTTTTCTTGCAGCTTTTAATATGGAATTTGTTCACAGCCAGGTCTCAGTGGTTAGTTGACTCAATGTACTAACTTGTGAGACCTGTTTACTGGAGATAAAGATGGACTTTGTTTTGAAACTTTTCTTACAGCTTTTAATATGTAATTTGTTCACAGCCAGGTCTCAGTGGTTAATTGACTCAATGTAATAACTTGTGAGACCTGTGAGACCTGTTTACTTGATATGAAGATGGAATTAAGTTAGAAACTTGTCTTCCAGCCTATAATATGGAATTTGTTCACAGCCAGGTCTCAGTGGTTAGTTGACTCAAAGTACTAACTTGTGAGACCTGTTACTTGAGATGAAGATGGACTTTGTTTTGAAACTTTTCTTACAGCTTCTAATTATGGAATTTGTTCACAGCCAGGTCTCAGTGGTTAGTTGACTCAATGTACTAACTTGTGAGACCTGTTTACTTGAGATGAAGATGGATTCAAGTTGTAAACTTTTTTTGCAGCTTATAATATGGAATTTGTTCACAGCCAGGTCTCAGTGGTTAGTTGACTCAATGTACTAACTTGTGAGACCTGTTTACTTGAGATGAAGATGGACTTTGTTTTGAAGCTTTTCTTACAGCTGTTAATATGGAATTTGTACACAACCAGGTCTAAGTGGTTATTTGACTCTATGTACCAACTTGTGAGACCTGTTACTTGAGATGAAGTTGGACTTTGTTTTGAAATTTTCTTACAGCTTTTAATATGTAATTTGTTCACAGCCAGGTCTCAGTGGTTAGTTGACTCAATGTAATAACTTGTGAGACCTGTTTACTTGATATTAAGATGGATTTAAGTTGGAAACTTTTCTTGCAGCTTATAATATGGAATTTGTTCACAGCCAGGTCTCAGTGGTTAGTTGACTCAATGTACTAACTTGTGAGACCTGTTTACTTGAGATGAAGATGAACTTTGTTTTGAAACTTTTCTTACAGCTTTTAATATGGAATTTGTACACAACCAGGTCTCAGTGGTTAGTTGACTCAATGTAATAACTTGTGAGACCTGTTTACTTCATATGAAGATGGAATCTTTTCTTGCAGCTTTTAATATGTAATTTGTTCACAGCCAGGTCTCAGTGGTTAGTTGACTCAATGTACTAACTTGTGAGACCTGTTTACTTGAGATGAAGATGGACTTTGTTTTGAAACTTTTCTTACAGCTTTTAATATGGAATTTGTACACAACCAGGTCTAAGTGGTTAGTTGACTCTATGTACCAACTTGTGAGACCTGTTACTTGAGATGAAGTTGGACTTTGTTTTGAAATTTTCTTGCAGCTTTTAATATGGAATTTGTTCACAACCAGGTCTCAGTGGTTAGTTGACTCAATGTAATAACTTGTGAGACCTGTTTACTTGATATGAAGATGGATTTAAGTTGGAAACTTTTCTTGCAGCTTTTAATATGGAATTTGTTCACAGCCAGGTCTCAGTGGTTAGTTGACTCAATGTACTAACTTGTGAGACCTGTTTACTGGAGATAAAGATGGACTTTGTTTTGAAACTTTTCTTGCAGCTGATAATATGGAATTTGTTCACAGCCAGGTCTCAGTGGTTAGTTGACTCTATGTACTAACTTGTGAGACCTGTTTACTTGAGATGAAGATGGACTTTGTTTTGAAACTTTTCTTACAGCTTTTAATATGTAATTTGTTCACAGCCAGGTCTCAGTGGTTAATTGACTCAATGTAATAACTTGTGAGACCTGTGAGACCTGTTTACTTGATATGAAGATGGAATTAAGTTAGAAACTTGTCTTCCAGCCTATAATATGGAATTTGTTCACAGCCAGGTCTCAGTGGTTAGTTGACTCAAAGTACTAACTTGTGAGACCTGTTACTTGAGATGAAGATGGACTTTGTTTTGAAACTTTTCTTACAGCTTCTAATTATGGAATTTGTTCACAGCCAGGTCTCAGTGGTTAGTTGACTCAATGTACTAACTTGTGAGACCTGTTTACTTGAGATGAAGATGGATTCAAGTTGTAAACTTTTTTTGCAGCTTATAATATGGAATTTGTTCACAGCCAGGTCTCAGTGGTTAGTTGACTCAATGTACTAACTTGTGAGACCTGTTTACTTGAGATGAAGATGGACTTTGTTTTGAAGCTTTTCTTACAGCTGTTAATATGGAATTTGTACACAACCAGGTCTAAGTGGTTATTTGACTCAATGTACCAACTTGTGAGACCTGTTACTTGAGATGAAGTTGGACTTTGTTTTGAAATTTTCTTACAGCTTTTAATATGTAATTTGTTCACAGCCAGGTCTCAGTGGTTAGTTGACTCAATGTAATAACTTGTGAGACCTGTTTACTTGATATTAAGATGGATTTAAGTTGGAAACTTTTCTTGCAGCTTATAATATGGAATTTGTTCACAGCCAGGTCTCAGTGGTTAGTTGACTCAGTGTACTAACTTGTGAGACCTGTTTACTTGAGATGAAGATGAACTTTGTTTTGAAACTTTTCTTACAGCTTTTAATATGGAATTTGTACACAACCAGGTCTCAGTGGTTAGTTGACTCTATGTACTAACTTGTGAGACCTGTTTACTGGAGATAAAGAAGGACTTTGTTTGGAAACTGTTCTTGCAGCTTATAATATGGAATTTGTACACAACCAGGTCTCAGTGGTTAGTTGACTCTGTGTACTAACTTGTGAGACCTGTTACTTGAGATGACGATGGACTTTGTTTTAAATCTTTTCTTGCAGCTTTTAATATGGAATTTGTTCACAACCAGGTCTCAGTGGTTAGTTGACTCTATGTACTAACTTGTGAGACCTGTTTACTTGAGATGAAGATGGACTTTGTTTTGAAACTTTTCTTACAGCTTTTAATATGTAATTTGTTCACAGCCAGGTCTCAGTGGTTAATTGACTCAATGTAATAACTTGTGAGACCTGTGAGACCTGTTTACTTGATATGAAGATGGAATTAAGTTAGAAACTTGTCTTCCAGCCTATAATATGGAATTTGTTCACAGCCAGGTCTCAGTGGTTAGTTGACTCTATGTACTAACCTGTAAAACCTGTTACTTGAGATGAAGATGGACTTTGTTTTGAAACTTTTCTTGAATCCTTAGTGATGTGGTCCCGTAAACTCCAGCACCGGATTGAATTCTTGTTGTTTTCCCGTCCTGTGCGTGTGAATAGAATAGGATCCTTAGTGATGTGGTTAACGGAACTGTCCATAAGTCCAGTTATACACTGTCAGCAATCCTATATTTTCTGATGTATAAAGGCAAGATATGTGGCTAAAATATAAGCACATTTTGAAAACTTTCCTCTTTGTGGTTTTGGAGTAGTGGTCCCGTAAACTCCAGCACCGGATTCAGTTCTTGTTGTTTTCCCGTCCTGTGCGTGTGAATAGAATAATATCCTTAGTGACGGGGTTGACGGAACTGTCCATATGTCCAGTTATACAGCGTCAGCAATCCTATATTTTCTGATGTATAAAGGCAAGATATGTGGCTAAAATATAAGCACATTTTGAAAACTTTCCTCTCTGTGGTTTTGGAGTAGTGGTCCCGTAAACTCCAGCACCGGATTCAGTTCTTGTTGTTTTCCGTCCTGTGCGTGTGAATAGAATAAAATCCTTAGTGACGGGGTTGACGAAACTGTCCATAAGTCCAGTTATACATCGTCAGCAATCCTATATTTTCTGATGTATCAAGGCAAGATATGTGGCTAAAATATAAGCACATTTTGAAAACTTTCCTCCTTGTGGTTTTGGAGTAGTGGTCCCGTAAACTCCAGCACCGGATTCAGTTCTTGTTGTTTTCCCGTCCTGTGCGTGTGAATAGAATAAAATCCTTAGTGACGGGGTTGACGAAACTGTCCATAAGTCCAGTTATACATCGTCAGCAATCCTATATTTTCTGATGTATAAAGGCAAGATATGTGGCTAAAATATAAGCACATTTTGAAAACTTTCCTCCTTGTGGTTTTGGAGTAGTGGTCCCGTAAACTCCAGCACCGGATTCAATTCTTGTTCTTTTCCCGTCCTGTGCGTGTGAATATAATATAATCCTTAGTGATGGGGTTAACGGAACTGTCCATAAGTCCAGTTATACATCGTCAGCCACCCTATATTTTCTGATGTATAAAGGCAAGATATATGGCTAAAATATGAACCAACCATGAACCAACCATGAACCAACCATGAACCAACCATGAACCAACCATGAACCAACCATGAACCAACCATGAACCAACCATGAACCAACCATGAACCAACCATGAACCAACCATGAACCAACCATGAACCAACCATGAACCAACCATGAACCAACCATGAACCAACCATGAACCAACCATGAACCAACCATGATCCAACCATGATCCAACCATGATCCAACCATGATCCAAGCATGATCCAAGCATGATCCAACCATGATCCAACCATGATCCAAGCATGATCCAAGCATGATCCAAGCATGATCCAAGCATGATCCAACCATGATCCAACCATGATCCAACCATGATCCAACCATGATCCAACCATGATCCAACCATGATCCAACCATGATCCAACCATGATCCAACCATGAACCAACCATGAACCAACCATGAACCAACCATGAACCAACCATGAACCAACCATGAACCAACCATGAACCAACCATGAACCAACCATGAACCAACCATGAACCAACCATGATCCAAGCATGATCCAAGCATGATCCAAGCATGATCCAAGCATGATCCAAGCATGATCCAAGCATGATCCAAGCATGATCCAAGCATGATCCAAGCATGATCCAAGCATGATCCAAGCATGATCCAAGCATGATCCAAGCATGATCCAAGCATGATCCAAGCATGATCCAAGCATGATCCAAGCATGATCCAAGCATGATCCAAGCATGATCCAAGCATGATCCAAGCATGAACCAACCATGAACCAACCATGAACCAACCATGAACCAACCATGAACCAACCATGAACCAACCATGAACCAACCATGAACCAACCATGAACCAACCATGAACCAACCATGAACCAACCATGAACCAACCATGAACCAACCATGAACCAACCATGAACCAACCATGAACCAACCATGAACCAACCATGAACCAACCATGAACCAACCATGAACCAACCATGAACCAACCATGAACCAACCATGAACCAACCATGAACCAACCATGAACCAACCATGAACCAACCATGAACCAACCATGAACCAACCATGAACCAACCATGAACCAACCATGAACCAACCATGAACCAACCATGAACCAACCATGAACCAACCATGAACCAACCATGAACCAACCATGAACCAACCATGAACCAACCATGAACCAACCATGAACCAACCATGAACCAACCATGAACCAACCATGAACCAACCATGAACCAACCATGAACCAACCATGAACCAACCATGAACCAACCATGAACCAACCATGAACCAACCATGAACCAACCATGAACCAACCATGAACCAACCATGAACCAACCATGAACCAACCATGAACCAACCATGAACCAACCATGAACCAACCATGAACCAACCATGAACCAACCATGAACCAACCATGAACCAACCATGAACCAACCATGAACCAACCATGAACCAACCATGAACCAACCATGAACCAACCATGAACCAACCATGAACCAACCATGAACCAACCATGAACCAACCATGAACCAACCATGAACCAACCATGAACCAACCATGAACCAACCATGAACCAACCATGAACCAACCATGAACCAACCATGAACCAACCATGAACCAACCATGAACCAACCATGAACCAACCATGAACCAACCATGAACCAACCATGAACCAACCATGAACCAACCATGAACCAACCATGAACCAACCATGAACCAACCATGAACCAACCATGAACCAACCATGAACCAACCATGAACCAACCATGAACCAACCATGAACCAACCATGAACCAACCATGAACCAACCATGAACCAACCATGAACCAACCATGAACCAACCATGAACCAACCATGAACCAACCATGAACCAACCATGAACCAACCATGAACCAACCATGAACCAACCATGAACCAACCATGAACCAACCATGAACCAACCATGAACCAACCATGAACCAACCATGAACCAACCATGAACCAACCATGAACCAACCATGAACCAACCATGAACCAACCATGAACCAACCATGAACCAACCATGAACCAACCATGAACCAACCATGAACCAACCATGAACCAACCATGAACCAACCATGAACCAACCATGAACCAACCATGAACCAACCATGAACCAACCATGAACCAACCATGAACCAACCATGAACCAACCATGAACCAACCATGAACCAACCATGAACCAACCATGAACCAACCATGAACCAACCATGAACCAACCATGAACCAACCATGAACCAACCATGAACCAACCATGAACCAACCATGAACCAACCATGAACCAACCATGAACCAACCATGAACCAACCATGAACCAACCATGAACCAACCATGAACCAACCATGAACCAACCATGAACCAACCATGAACCAACCATGAACCAACCATGAACCAACCATGAACCAACCATGAACCAACCATGAACCAACCATGAACCAACCATGAACCAACCATGAACCAACCATGAACCAACCATGAACCAACCATGAACCAACCATGAACCAACCATGAACCAACCATGAACCAACCATGAACCAACCATGAACCAACCATGAACCAACCATGAACCAACCATGAACCAACCATGAACCAACCATGAACCAACCATGAACCAACCATGAACCAACCATGAACCAACCATGAACCAACCATGAACCAACCATGAACCAACCATGAACCAACCATGAACCAACCATGAACCAACCATGAACCAACCATGAACCAACCATGAACCAACCATGAACCAACCATGAACCAACCATGAACCAACCATGAACCAACCATGAACCAACCATGAACCAACCATGAACCAACCATGAACCAACCATGAACCAACCATGAACCAACCATGAACCAACCATGAACCAACCATGAACCAACCATGAACCAACCATGAACCAACCATGAACCAACCATGAACCAACCATGAACCAACCATGAACCAACCATGAACCAACCATGAACCAACCATGAACCAACCATGAACCAACCATGAACCAACCATGAACCAACCATGAACCAACCATGAACCAACCATGAACCAACCATGAACCAACCATGAACCAACCATGAACCAACCATGAACCAACCATGAACCAACCATGATCCAACCATGATCCAACCATGATCCAACCATGATCCAACCATGATCCAACCATGATCCAACCATGATCCAACCATGATCCAACCATGATCCAACCATGATCCAACCATGATCCAACCATGATCCAACCATGATCCAACCATGATCCAACCATGATCCAACCATGATCCAACCATGATCCAACCATGATCCAACCATGATCCAACCATGATCCAACCATGATCCAACCATGATCCAACCATGATCCAACCATGATCCAACCATGATCCAACCATGATCCAACCATGATCCAACCATGATCCAACCATGATCCAACCATGATCCAACCATGATCCAACCATGATCCAACCATGATCCAACCATGATCCAACCATGATCCAACCATGATCCAACCATGATCCAACCATGATCCAACCATGATCCAACCATGATCCAACCATGATCCAACCATGATCCAACCATGATCCAACCATGATCCAACCATGATCCAACCATGATCCAACCATGATCCAACCATGATCCAACCATGATCCAACCATGAACCAACCATGAACCAACCATGAACCAACCATGAACCAACCATGAACCAACCATGAACCAACCATGAACCAACCATGAACCAACCATGAACCAACCATGAACCAACCATGAACCAACCATGAACCAACCATGAACCAACCATGAACCAACCATGAACCAACCATGAACCAACCATGAACCAACCATGAACCAACCATGAACCAACCATGAACCAACCATGAACCAACCATGAACCAACCATGAACCAACCATGAACCAACCATGAACCAACCATGAACCAACCACCCTATATTTTCTGATGTATAAAGGCAAGATATGTGGCTAAAATATAAGCACATTTTGAAAACTTTCCTCCTTGTGGTTTTGGAGTAGTGGTCCCGTAAACTCCAGCACCGGATTCAGTTCTTGTTGTTTTCCCGTCCTGTGCGTGTGAATAGAATAAAATCCTTAGTGACGGGGTTGACGAAACTGTCCATAAGTCCAGTTATACATCGTCAGCAATCCTATATTTTCTGATGTATAAAGGCAAGATATGTGGCTAAAATATAAGCACATTTTGAAAACTTTCCTCCTTGTGGTTTTGGAGTAGTGGTCCCGTAAACTCCAGCACCGGATTCAATTCTTGTTCTTTTCCCGTCCTGTGCGTGTGAATATAATATAATCCTTAGTGATGGGGTTAACGGAACTGTCCATAAGTCCAGTTATACATCGTCAGCCACCCTATATTTTCTGATGTATAAAGGCAAGATATATGGCTAAAATATGATCCAACCATGAACCAACCATGAACCAACCATGAACCAACCATGAACCAACCATGAACCAACCATGAACCAACCATGAACCAACCATGAACCAACCATGAACCAACCATGAACCAACCATGAACCAACCATGAACCAACCATGAACCAACCATGAACCAACCATGAACCAACCATGAACCAACCATGAACCAACCATGAACCAACCATGAACCAACCATGAACCAACCATGAACCAACCATGAACCAACCATGGACCAACCATGGACCAACCATGGACCAACCATGGACCAACCATGGACCAACCATGGACCAACCATGGACCAACCATGGACCAACCATGGACCAACCATGGACCAACCATGGACCAACCATGAACCAACCATGAACCAACCATGAACCAACCATGAACCAACCATGAACCAACCATGAACCAACCATGAACCAACCATGAACCAACCATGAACCAACCATGAACCAACCATGAACCAACCATGAACCAACCATGAACCAACCATGAACCAACCATGAACCAACCATGAACCAACCATGAACCAACCATGAACCAACCATGAACCAACCATGAACCAACCATGAACCAACCATGAACCAACCATGAACCAACCATGAACCAACCATGAACCAACCATGAACCAACCATGAACCAACCATGAACCAACCATGAACCAACCATGAACCAACCATGAACCAACCATGAACCAACCATGAACCAACCATGAACCAACCATGAACCAACCATGAACCAACCATGAACCAACCATGAACCAACCATGAACCAACCATCGTCAGCCACCCTATATTTTCTGATGTATAAAGGCAAGATATGTGGCTAAAATATGAGCACATTTTGAAAACTTTCCTCCCTGTGGTTTTGGAGTAGTGGTCCCGTAAACTCCAGCACCGGATTCAGTTCTTGTTGTTTTCCCGTCCTGTGCGTGTGAATAGAATAAAATCCTTAGTGACGGGGTTGACGAAACTGTCCATAAGTCCAGTTATACATCGTCAGCAATCCTATATTTTCTGATGTATAAAGGCAAGATATGTGGCTAAAATATAAGCACATTTTGAAAACTTTCCTCCTTGTGGTTTTGGAGTAGTGGTCCCGTAAACTCCAGCACCGGATTCAATTCTTGTTCTTTTCCCGTCCTGTGCGTGTGAATATAATATAATCCTTAGTGATGGGGTTAACGGAACTGTCCATAAGTCCAGTTATACATCGTCAGCCACCCTATATTTTCTGATGTATAAAGGCAAGATATATGGCTAAAATATGATCCAACCATGAACCAACCATGAACCAACCATGAACCAACCATGAACCAACCATGAACCAACCATGAACCAACCATGAACCAACCATGAACCAACCATGAACCAACCATGAACCAACCATGAACCAACCATGAACCAACCATGAACCAACCATGAACCAACCATGATCCAACCATGATCCAACCATGATCCAACCATGATCCAACCATGATCCAACCATGATCCAACCATGATCCAACCATGATCCAACCATGATCCAACCATGATCCAACCATGATCCAACCATGATCCAACCATGATCCAACCATGATCCAACCATGATCCAACCATGATCCAACCATGATCCAACCATGAACCAACCATGAACCAACCATGAACCAACCATGAACCAACCATGAACCAACCATGAACCAACCATGAACCAACCATGAACCAACCATGAACCAACCATGAACCAACCATGAACCAACCATGAACCAACCATGAACCAACCATGAACCAACCATGAACCAACCATGAACCAACCATGAACCAACCATGAACCAACCATGAACCAACCATGAACCAACCATGAACCAACCATGAACCAACCATGAACCAACCATGAACCAACCATGAACCAACCATGAACCAACCATGAACCAACCATGAACCAACCATGAACCAACCATGAACCAACCATGAACCAACCATGAACCAACCATGAACCAACCATGAACCAACCATGAACCAACCATGAACCAACCATGAACCAACCATGAACCAACCATGAACCAACCATGAACCAACCATGAACCAACCATGAACCAACCATGAACCAACCATGAACCAACCATGAACCAACCATGAACCAACCATGAACCAACCATGAACCAACCATGATCCAACCATGATCCAACCATGATCCAACCATGATCCAACCATGATCCAACCATGATCCAACCATGATCCAACCATGATCCAACCATGATCCAACCATGATCCAACCATGATCCAACCATGATCCAACCATGATCCAACCATGATCCAACCATGATCCAACCATGATCCAACCATGATCCAACCATGATCCAACCATGATCCAACCATGATCCAACCATGATCCAACCATGATCCAACCATGATCCAACCATGATCCAACCATGATCCAACCATGATCCAACCATGATCCAACCATGATCCAACCATGATCCAACCATGATCCAACCATGATCCAACCATGATCCAACCATGATCCAACCATGAACCAACCATGAACCAACCATGAACCAACCATGAACCAACCATGAACCAACCATGAACCAACCATGAACCAACCATGAACCAACCATGAACCAACCATGAACCAACCATGAACCAACCATGAACCAACCATGAACCAACCATGAACCAACCATGAACCAACCATGAACCAACCATGAACCAACCATGAACCAACCATGAACCAACCATGAACCAACCATGAACCAACCATGAACCAACCATGAACCAACCATGAACCAACCATGAACCAACCATGAACCAACCATGAACCAACCATGAACCAACCATGAACCAACCATGAACCAACCATGAACCAACCATGAACCAACCATGAACCAACCATGAACCAACCATGAACCAACCATGAACCAACCATGAACCAACCATGAACCAACCATGAACCAACCATGAACCAACCATGAACCAACCATGAACCAACCATGAACCAACCATGAACCAACCATGAACCAACCATGAACCAACCATGAACCAACCATGAACCAACCATGAACCAACCATGAACCAACCATGAACCAACCATGAACCAACCATGAACCAACCATGAACCAACCATGAACCAACCATGAACCAACCATGAACCAACCATGAACCAACCATGAACCAACCATGAACCAACCATGAACCAACCATGAACCAACCATGAACCAACCATGAACCAACCATGAACCAACCATGAACCAACCATGAACCAACCATGAACCAACCATGAACCAACCATGAACCAACCATGAACCAACCATGAACCAACCACCCTATATTTTCTGATGTATAAAGGCAAGATATGTGGCTAAAATATAAGCACATTTTGAAAACTTTCCTCCTTGTGGTTTTGGAGTAGTGGTCCCGTAAACTCCAGCACCGGATTCAGTTCTTGTTGTTTTCCCGTCCTGTGCGTGTGAATAGAATAAAATCCTTAGTGACGGGGTTGACGAAACTGTCCATAAGTCCAGTTATACATCGTCAGCAATCCTATATTTTCTGATGTATAAAGGCAAGATATGTGGCTAAAATATAAGCACATTTTGAAAACTTTCCTCCTTGTGGTTTTGGAGTAGTGGTCCCGTAAACTCCAGCACCGGATTCAATTCTTGTTCTTTTCCCGTCCTGTGCGTGTGAATATAATATAATCCTTAGTGATGGGGTTAACGGAACTGTCCATAAGTCCAGTTATACATCGTCAGCCACCCTATATTTTCTGATGTATAAAGGCAAGATATATGGCTAAAATATGATCCAACCATGAACCAACCATGAACCAACCATGAACCAACCATGAACCAACCATGAACCAACCATGAACCAACCATGAACCAACCATGAACCAACCATGAACCAACCATGAACCAACCATGAACCAACCATGAACCAACCATGAACCAACCATGAACCAACCATGAACCAACCATGAACCAACCATGAACCAACCATGAACCAACCATGAACCAACCATGAACCAACCATGAACCAACCATGAACCAACCATGAACCAACCATGAACCAACCATGAACCAACCATGAACCAACCATGAACCAACCATGAACCAACCATGGACCAACCATGAACCAACCATGGACCAACCATGGACCAACCATGGACCAACCATGGACCAACCATGGACCAACCATGGACCAACCATGGACCAACCATGGACCAACCATGGACCAACCATGGACCAACCATGGACCAACCATGGACCAACCATGGACCAACCATGGACCAACCATGGACCAACCATGGACCAACCATGGACCAACCATGGACCAACCATGGACCAACCATGGACCAACCATGGACCAACCATGGACCAACCATGAACCAACCATGAACCAACCATGAACCAACCATGAACCAACCATGAACCAACCATGAACCAACCATGAACCAACCATGAACCAACCATGAACCAACCATGAACCAACCATGAACCAACCATGAACCAACCATGAACCAACCATGAACCAACCATGAACCAACCATGAACCAACCATGAACCAACCATGAACCAACCATGAACCAACCATGAACCAACCATGAACCAACCATGAACCAACCATCGTCAGCCACCCTATATTTTCTGATGTATAAAGGCAAGATATGTGGCTAAAATATGAGCACATTTTGAAAACTTTCCTCCTTGTGGTTTTGGAGTAGTGGTCCCGTAAACTCCAGCACCGGATTCAGTTCTTGTTGTTTTCCCGTCCTGTGCGTGTGAATAGAATAAAATCCTTAGTGACGGGGTTGACGAAACTGTCCATAAGTCCAGTTATACATCGTCAGCAATCCTATATTTTCTGATGTATAAAGGCAAGATATGTGGCTAAAATATAAGCACATTTTGAAAACTTTCCTCCTTGTGGTTTTGGAGTAGTGGTCCCGTAAACTCCAGCACCGGATTCAATTCTTGTTCTTTTCCCGTCCTGTGCGTGTGAATATAATATAATCCTTAGTGATGGGGTTAACGGAACTGTCCATAAGTCCAGTTATACATCGTCAGCCACCCTATATTTTCTGATGTATAAAGGCAAGATATATGGCTAAAATATGATCCAACCATGAACCAACCATGAACCAACCATGAACCAACCATGAACCAACCATGAACCAACCATGAACCAACCATGAACCAACCATGAACCAACCATGAACCAACCATGAACCAACCATGAACCAACCATGAACCAACCATGAACCAACCATGAACCAACCATGATCCAACCATGATCCAACCATGATCCAACCATGATCCAACCATGATCCAACCATGATCCAACCATGAACCAACCATGAACCAACCATGATCCAACCATGATCCAACCATGATCCAACCATGATCCAACCATGATCCAACCATGATCCAACCATGATCCAACCATGATCCAACCATGATCCAACCATGATCCAACCATGATCCAACCATGATCCAACCATGAACCAACCATGAACCAACCATGAACCAACCATGAACCAACCATGAACCAACCATGAACCAACCATGAACCAACCATGAACCAACCATGAACCAACCATGAACCAACCATGAACCAACCATGAACCAACCATGAACCAACCATGAACCAACCATGAACCAACCATGAACCAACCATGAACCAACCATGAACCAACCATGAACCAACCATGAACCAACCATGAACCAACCATGAACCAACCATGATCCAACCATGATCCAACCATGATCCAACCATGATCCAACCATGATCCAACCATGATCCAACCATGATCCAACCATGATCCAACCATGATCCAACCATGATCCAACCATGAACCAACCATGAACCAACCATGAACCAACCATGAACCAACCATGAACCAACCATGAACCAACCATGAACCAACCATGAACCAACCATGAACCAACCATGAACCAACCATGAACCAACCATGAACCAACCATGAACCAACCATGAACCAACCATGAACCAACCATGAACCAACCATGAACCAACCATGAACCAACCATGAACCAACCATGAACCAACCATGAACCAACCATGAACCAACCATGAACCAACCATGAACCAACCATGAACCAACCATGAACCAACCATGAACCAACCATGAACCAACCATGAACCAACCATGAACCAACCATGAACCAACCATGAACCAACCATGAACCAACCATGAACCAACCATGAACCAACCATGAACCAACCATGAACCAACCATGAACCAACCATGAACCAACCATGAACCAACCATGAACCAACCATGAACCAACCATGAACCAACCATGAACCAACCATGAACCAACCATGAACCAACCATGAACCAACCATGAACCAACCATGAACCAACCATGAACCAACCATGAACCAACCATGAACCAACCATGAACCAACCATGAACCAACCATGAACCAACCATGAACCAACCATGAACCAACCATGAACCAACCATGAACCAACCATGAACCAACCATGAACCAACCATGAACCAACCATGAACCAACCATGAACCAACCATGAACCAACCATGAACCAACCACCCTATATTTTCTGATGTATAAAGGCAAGATATGTGGCTAAAATATAAGCACATTTTGAAAACTTTCCTCCTTGTGGTTTTGGAGTAGTGCTCCCGTAAACTCCAGCACCGGATTCAGTTCTTGTTGTTTTCCCGTCCCGTGCGTGTGAATAGAATAAAATCCTTAGTGACGGGGTTGACGAAACTGTCCATAAGTCCAGTTATACATCGTCAGCAATCCTATATTTTCTGATGTATAAAGGCAAGATATGTGGCTAAAATATAAGCACATTTTGAAAACTTTCCTCCTTGTGGTTTTGGAGTAGTGGTCCCGTAAACTCCAGCACCGGATTCAATTCTTGTTCTTTTCCCGTCCTGTGCGTGTGAATATAATATAATCCTTAGTGATGGGGTTAACGGAACTGTCCATAAGTCCAGTTATACATCGTCAGCCACCGTATATATTTTCTGATGTATAAAGGCAAGATATATGGCTAAAATATGAACCAACCATGAACCAACCATGAACCAACCATGAACCAACCATGAACCAACCATGAACCAACCATGAACCAACCATGAACCAACCATGAACCAACCATGAACCAACCATGAACCAACCATGAACCAACCATGAACCAACCATGAACCAACCATGAACCAACCATGAACCAACCATGAACCAACCATGAACCAACCATGAACCAACCATGAACCAACCATGAACCAACCATGAACCAACCATGAACCAACCATGAACCAACCATGAACCAACCATGAACCAACCATGAACCAACCATGATCCAACCATGATCCAACCATGATCCAACCATGATCCAACCATGATCCAACCATGATCCAACCATGATCCAACCATGATCCAACCATGATCCAACCATGATCCAACCATGATCCAACCATGATCCAACCATGATCCAACCATGATCCAACCATGATCCAACCATGATCCAACCATGATCCAACCATGATCCAACCATGATCCAACCATGATCCAACCATGATCCAACCATGATCCAACCATGAACCAACCATGAACCAACCATGAACCAACCATGAACCAACCATGAACCAACCATGATCCAACCATGATCCAACCATGAACCAACCATGAACCAACCATGAACCAACCATGAACCAACCATGAACCAACCATGAACCAACCATGAACCAACCATGAACCAACCATGAACCAACCATGAACCAACCATGAACCAACCATGAACCAACCATGAACCAACCATGAACCAACCATGAACCAACCATGAACCAACCATGAACCAACCATGAACCAACCATGAACCAACCATGAACCAACCATGAACCAACCATGAACCAACCATGAACCAACCATGAACCAACCATGAACCAACCATGAACCAACCATGAACCAACCATGAACCAACCATGAACCAACCATGAACCAACCATGAACCAACCATGAACCAACCATGAACCAACCATGAACCAACCATGAACCAACCATGAACCAACCATGAACCAACCATGAACCAACCATGAACCAACCATGAACCAACCATGAACCAACCATGAACCAACCATGAACCAACCATGAACCAACCATGAACCAACCATGAACCAACCATGAACCAACCATGAACCAACCATGAACCAACCATGAACCAACCATGAACCAACCATGAACCAACCATGAACCAACCATGAACCAACCATGAACCAACCATGAACCAACCATGAACCAACCATGAACCAACCATGAACCAACCATGAACCAACCATGAACCAACCATGAACCAACCATGAACCAACCATGAACCAACCATGAACCAACCATGAACCAACCATGAACCAACCATGAACCAACCATGAACCAACCATGAACCAACCATGAACCAACCATGAACCAACCATGAACCAACCATGAACCAACCATGAACCAACCATGAACCAACCATGAACCAACCATGAACCAACCATGAACCAACCATGAACCAACCATGAACCAACCATGAACCAACCATCGTCAGCCACCCTATATTTTCTGATGTATAAAGGCAAGATATGTGGCTAAAATATAAGCACATTTTGAAAACTTTCCTCCTTGTGGTTTTGGAGTAGTGGTCCCGTAAACTCCAGCACCGGATTCAGTTCTTGTTGTTTTCCCGTCCTGTGCGTGTGAATAGAATAAAATCCTTAGTGACGGGGTTGACGAAACTGTCCATAAGTCCAGTTATACATCGTCAGCAATCCTATATTTTCTGATGTATAAAGGCAAGATATGTGGCTAAAATATAAGCACATTTTGAAAACTTTCCTCCTTGTGGTTTTGGAGTAGTGGTCCCGTAAACTCCAGCACCGGATTCAATTCTTGTTCTTTTCCCGTCCTGTGCGTGTGAATATAATATAATCCTTAGTGATGGGGTTAACGGAACTGTCCATAAGTCCAGTTATACATCGTCAGCCACCCTATATTTTCTGATGTATAAAGGCAAGATATATGGCTAAAATATGATCCAACCATGAACCAACCATGAACCAACCATGAACCAACCATGAACCAACCATGAACCAACCATGAACCAACCATGAACCAACCATGAACCAACCATGAACCAACCATGAACCAACCATGAACCAACCATGAACCAACCATGATCCAACCATGATCCAACCATGATCCAACCATGATCCAACCATGATCCAACCATGATCCAACCATGATCCAACCATGATCCAACCATGATCCAACCATGATCCAACCATGATCCAACCATGATCCAACCATGATCCAACCATGATCCAACCATGATCCAACCATGATCCAACCATGATCCATCCATGATCCATCCATGATCCAACCATGATCCAACCATGATCCAACCATGATCCAACCATGATCCAACCATGATCCAACCATGAACCAACCATGAACCAACCATGAACCAACCATGAACCAACCATGAACCAACCATGAACCAACCATGAACCAACCATGAACCAACCATGAACCAACCATGAACCAACCATGAACCAACCATGAACCAACCATGAACCAACCATGAACCAACCATGAACCAACCATGAACCAACCATGAACCAACCATGAACCAACCATGAACCAACCATGAACCAACCATGAACCAACCATGAACCAACCATGAACCAACCATGAACCAACCATGAACCAACCATGAACCAACCATGAACCAACCATGAACCAACCATGAACCAACCATGAACCAACCATGAACCAACCATGAACCAACCATGAACCAACCATGAACCAACCATGAACCAACCATGAACCAACCATGAACCAACCATGAACCAACCATGAACCAACCATGAACCAACCATGAACCAACCATGAACCAACCATGAACCAACCATGAACCAACCATGAACCAACCATGAACCAACCATGAACCAACCATGAACCAACCATGAACCAACCATGAACCAACCATGAACCAACCATGAACCAACCATGAACCAACCATGAACCAACCATGAACCAACCATGAACCAACCATGAACCAACCATGAACCAACCATGAACCAACCATGAACCAACCATGAACCAACCATGAACCAACCATGAACCAACCATGAACCAACCATGAACCAACCATGAACCAACCATGAACCAACCATGAACCAACCATGAACCAACCATGAACCAACCATGAACCAACCATGAACCAACCATGAACCAACCATGAACCAACCATGAACCAACCATGAACCAACCATGAACCAACCATGAACCAACCATGAACCAACCATGAACCAACCATGAACCAACCATCGTCAGCCACCCTATATTTTCTGATGTATAAAGGCAAGATATGTGGCTAAAATATAAGCACATTTTGAAAACTTTCCTCCTTGTGGTTTTGGAGTAGTGGTCCCGTAAACTCCAGCACCGGATTCAGTTCTTGTTGTTTTCCCGTCCTGTGCGTGTGAATAGAATAAAATCCTTAGTGACGGGGTTGACGAAACTGTCCATAAGTCCAGTTATACATCGTCAGCAATCCTATATTTTCTGATGTATAAAGGCAAGATATGTGGCTAAAATATAAGCACATTTTGAAAACTTTCCTCCTTGTGGTTTTGGAGTAGTGGTCCCGTAAACTCCAGCACCGGATTGAATTCTTGTTCTTTTCCCGTCCTGTGCGTGTGAATATAATATAATCCTTAGTGATGGGGTTAACGGAACTGTCCATAAGTCCAGTTATACATCGTCAGCCACCCTATATTTTCTGATGTATAAAGGCAAGATATATGGCTAAAATATGATCCAACCATGAACCAACCATGAACCAACCATGAACCAACCATGAACCAACCATGAACCAACCATGAACCAACCATGAACCAACCATGAACCAACCATGAACCAACCATGAACCAACCATGAACCAACCATGAACCAACCATGAACCAACCATGAACCAACCATCGTCAGCCACCCTATATTTTCTGATGTATAAAGGCAAGATATGTGGCTAAAATATAAGCACATTTTGAAAACTTTCCTCCTAGTGGTTTTGGAGTAGTGGTCCCGTAAACTCCAGCACCGGATTCAGTTCTTGTTGTTTTCCCGTCCTGTGCGTGTGAATAGAATAAAATCCTTAGTGACGGGGTTGACGAAACTGTCCATAAGTCCAGTTATACATCGTCAGCAATCCTATATTTTCTGATGTATAAAGGCAAGATATGCGGCTAAAATATAAGCACATTTTGAAAACTTTCCTCCTTGTGGTTTTGGAGTAGTGGTCCGGTAAACTCCAGCACCGGATTCAATTGTTGTTCTTTTCCCGTCCTGTGCGTGTGAATATAATATAATCCTTAGTGATGGGGTTAACGGAACTGTCCATAAGTCCAGTTATACATCGTCAGCCACCCTATATTTTCTGATGTATAAAGGCAAGATATATGGCTAAAATATGATCCAACCATGATCCAACCATGATCCAACCATGATCCAACCATGATCCAACCATGATCCAACCATGATCCAACCATGATCCAACCATGATCCAACCATGATCCAACCATGAACCAACCATGAACCAACCATGAACCAACCATGAACCAACCATGAACCAACCATGAACCAACCATGAACCAACCATGAACCAACCATGAACCAACCATGAACCAACCATGAACCAACCATGAACCAACCATGAACCAACCATGAACCAACCATGAACCAACCATGAACCAACCATGAACCAACCATGAACCAACCATGAACCAACCATGAACCAACCATGAACCAACCATGAACCAACCATGAACCAACCATGAACCAACCATGAACCAACCATGAACCAACCATGAACCAACCATGAACCAACCATGAACCAACCATGAACCAACCATGAACCAACCATGAACCAACCATGAACCAACCATGAACCAACCATGAACCAACCATGAACCAACCATGAACCAACCATGAACCAACCATGAACCAACCATGAGCCAACCATGAGCCAACCATGAGCCAACCATGAGCCAACCATGAGCCAACCATGAACCAACCATGAGCCAACCATGAGCCAACCATGAGCCAACCATGAGCCAACCATGAGCCAACCATGAGCCAACCATGAACCAACCATGAACCAACCATGAACCAACCATGAACCAACCATGAACCAACCATGAACCAACCATGAACCAACCATGAACCAACCATGAACCAACCATGAACCAACCATGAACCAACCATGAACCAACCATGAACCAACCATGAACCAACCATGAACCAACCATGAACCAACCATGAACCAACCATGAACCAACCATGAACCAACCATGAACCAACCATGAACCAACCATGAACCAACCATGAACCAACCATGAACCAACCATGAACCAACCATGAACCAACCATGAACCAACCATGAACCAACCATGAACCAACCATGAACCAACCATGAACCAACCATGAACCAACCATGAACCAACCATGATCCAACCATGAACCAACCATGAACCAACCATGAACCAACCATGAACCAACCATGAACCAACCATGAACCAACCATGAACCAACCATGAACCAACCATGAACCAACCATGAACCAACCATGAACCAACCATGATCCAACCATGATCCAACCATGATCCAACCATGATCCAACCATGATCCAACCATGATCCAACCATGATCCAACCATGATCCAACCATGATCCAACCATGATCCAACCATGATCCAACCATGATCCAACCATGAACCAACCATGAACCAACCATGAACCAACCATGAACCAACCATGAACCAACCATGAACCAACCATGAACCAACCATGAACCAACCATGAACCAACCATGAACCAACCATGATCCAACCATGAACCAACCATGAACCAACCATGAACCAACCATGAACCAACCATGAACCAACCATGAACCAACCATGAACCAACCATGAACCAACCATGAACCAACCATGAACCAACCATGAACCAACCATGAACCAACCATGAACCAACCATGAACCAACCATGAACCAACCATGAACCAACCATGAACCAACCATGAACCAACCATGAACCAACCATGAACCAACCATGAACCAACCATGAACCAACCATGAACCAACCATGAACCAACCATGAACCAACCATGAACCAACCATGAACCAACCATGAACCAACCATGAACCAACCATGAACCAACCATGAACCAACCATGAACCAACCATGAACCAACCATGAACCAACCATGAACCAACCATGAACCAACCATGAACCAACCATGAACCAACCATGAACCAACCATGAACCAACCATGAACCAACCATGAACCAACCATGAACCAACCATGAACCAACCATGAACCAACCATGAACCAACCATGAACCAACCATGAACCAACCATGAACCAACCATGAACCAACCATGAACCAACCATGAACCAACCATGAACCAACCATGAACCAACCATGAACCAACCATGAACCAACCATGAACCAACCATGAACCAACCATGAACCAACCATGAACCAACCATGAACCAACCATGAACCAACCATGAACCAACCATGAACCAACCATGAACCAACCATGAACCAACCATGAACCAACCATGAACCAACCATGAACCAACCATGAACCAACCATGAACCAACCATGAACCAACCATGATCCAACCATGATCCAACCATGATCCAACCATGATCCAACCATGATCCAACCATGATCCAACCATGATCCAACCATGATCCAACCATGATCCAACCATGATCCAACCATGATCCAACCATGATCCAACCATCATCCAACCATGATCCAACCATGATCCAACCATGATCCAACCATGATCCAACCATGATCCAACCATGATCCATCCATGATCCATCCATGATCCATCCATGATCCATCCATGATCCAACCATGATCCAACCATGATCCAACCATGATCCAACCATGATCCAACCATGATCCAACCATGAACCAACCATGAACCAACCATGAACCAACCATGAACCAACCATGAACCAACCATGAACCAACCATGAACCAACCATGAACCAACCATGAACCAACCATGAACCAACCATGAACCAACCATGAACCAACCATGAACCAACCATGAACCAACCATGAACCAACCATGAACCAACCATGAACCAACCATGAACCAACCATGAACCAACCATGAACCAACCATGAACCAACCATGAACCAACCATGAACCAACCATGAACCAACCATGAACCAACCATGAACCAACCATGAACCAACCATGAACCAACCATGAACCAACCATGAACCAACCATGAACCAACCATGAACCAACCATGAACCAACCATGAACCAACCATGAACCAACCATGAACCAACCATGAACCAACCATGAACCAACCATGAACCAACCATGAACCAACCATGAACCAACCATGAACCAACCATGAACCAACCATGAACCAACCATGAACCAACCATGAACCAACCATGAACCAACCATGAACCAACCATGAACCAACCATGAACCAACCATGAACCAACCATGAACCAACCATGAACCAACCATGAACCAACCATGAACCAACCATGAACCAACCATGAACCAACCATGAACCAACCATGAACCAACCATGAACCAACCATGAACCAACCATGAACCAACCATGAACCAACCATGAACCAACCATGAACCAACCATGAACCAACCATGAACCAACCATGAACCAACCATGAACCAACCATGAACCAACCATGAACCAACCATGAACCAACCATGAACCAACCATGAACCAACCATGAACCAACCATGAACCAACCATGAACCAACCATGAACCAACCATGAACCAACCATGAACCAACCATGAACCAACCATGAACCAACCATGAACCAACCATGAACCAACCATGAACCAACCATGAACCAACCATGAACCAACCATGAACCAACCATGAACCAACTATCGTCAGCCACCCTATATTTTCTGATGTATAAAGGCAAGATATGTGGCTAAAATATAAGCACATTTTGAAAACTTTCCTCCTTGTGGTTTTGGAGTAGTGGTCCCGTAAACTCCAGCACCGGATTCAGTTCTTGTTGTTTTCCCGTCCTGTGCGTGTGAATAGAATAAAATCCTTAGTGACGGGGTTGACGAAACTGTCCATAAGTCCAGTTATACATCGTCAGCAATCCTATATTTTCTGATGTATAAAGGCAAGATATGTGGCTAAAATATAAGCACATTTTGAAAACTTTCCTCCTTGTGGTTTTGGAGTAGTGGTCCCGTAAACTCCAGCACCGGATTCAATTCTTGTTCTTTTCCCGTCCTGTGCGTGTGAATATAATATAATCCTTAGTGATGGGGTTAACGGAACTGTCCATAAGTCCAGTTATACATCGTCAGCCACCCTATATTTTCTGATGTATAAAGGCAAGATATATGGCTAAAATATGATCCAACCATGAACCAACCATGAACCAACCATGAACCAACCATGAACCAACCATGAACCAACCATGAACCAACCATGAACCAACCATGAACCAACCATGAACCAACCATGAACCAACCATGAACCAACCATGAACCAACCATGAACCAACCATGAACCAACCATCGTCAGCCACCCTATATTTTCTGATGTATAAAGGCAAGATATGTGGCTAAAATATAAGCACATTTTGAAAACTTTCCTCATAGTGGTTTTGGAGTAGTGGTCCCGTAAACTCCAGCACCGGATTCAGTTCTTGTTGTTTTCCCGTCCTGTGCGTGTGAATAGAATAAAATCCTTAGTGACGGGGTTGACGAAACTGTCCATAAGTCCAGTTATACATCGTCAGCAATCCTATATTTTCTGATGTATAAAGGCAAGATATGCGGCTAAAATATAAGCACATTTTGAAAACTTTCCTCCTTGTGGTTTTGGAGTAGTGGTCCGGTAAACTCCAGCACCGGATTCAATTGTTGTTCTTTTCCCGTCCTGTGCGTGTGAATATAATATAATCCTTAGTGATGGGGTTAACGGAACTGTCCATAAGTCCAGTTATACATCGTCAGCCACCCTATATTTTCTGATGTATAAAGGCAAGATATATGGCTAAAATATGATCCAACCATGATCCAACCATGATCCAACCATGATCCAACCATGATCCAACCATGATCCAACCATGATCCAACCATGATCCAACCATGATCCAACCATGATCCAACCATGAACCAACCATGAACCAACCATGAACCAACCATGAACCAACCATGAACCAACCATGAACCAACCATGAACCAACCATGAACCAACCATGAACCAACCATGAACCAACCATGAACCAACCATGAACCAACCATGAACCAACCATGAACCAACCATGAACCAACCATGAACCAACCATGAACCAACCATGAACCAACCATGAACCAACCATGAACCAACCATGAACCAACCATGAACCAACCATGAACCAACCATGAACCAACCATGAACCAACCATGAACCAACCATGAACCAACCATGAACCAACCATGAACCAACCATGAACCAACCATGAACCAACCATGAACCAACCATGAACCAACCATGAACCAACCATGAACCAACCATGAACCAACCATGAACCAACCATGAACCAACCATGAACCAACCATGAACCAACCATGAACCAACCATGAACCAACCATGAACCAACCATGAGCCAACCATGAGCCAACCATGAACCAACCATGAACCAACCATGAACCAACCATGAACCAACCATGAACCAACCATGAACCAACCATGAACCAACCATGAACCAACCATGAACCAACCATGAACCAACCATGAACCAACCATGAACCAACCATGAACCAACCATGAACCAACCATGAACCAACCATGAACCAACCATGAACCAACCATGAACCAACCATGAACCAACCATGAACCAACCATGAACCAACCATGAACCAACCATGAACCAACCATGAACCAACCATGAACCAACCATGAACCAACCATGAACCAACCATGAACCAACCATGAACCAACCATGAACCAACCATGAACCAACCATGAACCAACCATGAACCAACCATGAACCAACCATGAACCAACCATGAACCAACCATGAACCAACCATGAACCAACCATGAACCAACCATGAACCAACCATGAACCAACCATGAACCAACCATGAACCAACCATGAACCAACCATGAACCAACCATGAACCAACCATGAACCAACCATGAACCAACCATGAACCAACCATGAACCAACCATGAACCAACCATGAACCAACCATGAACCAACCATGAACCAACCATGAACCAACCATGAACCAACCATGAACCAACCATGAACCAACCATGAACCAACCATGAACCAACCATGAACCAACCATGAACCAACCATGAACCAACCATGAACCAACCATGAACCAACCATGAACCAACCATGAACCAACCATGAACCAACCATCGTCAGCCACCCTATATTTTCTGATGTATAAAGGCAAGATATGTGGCTAAAATATAAGCACATTTTGAAAACTTTCCTCCTTGTGGTTTTGGAGTAGTGGTCCCGTAAACTCCAGCACCGGATTCAGTTCTTGTTGTTTTCCCGTCCTGTGCGTGTGAATAGAATAAAATCCTTAGTGACGGGGTTGACGAAACTGTCCATAAGTCCAGTTATACATCGTCAGCAATCCTATATTTTCTGATGTATAAAGGCAAGATATGTGGCTAAAATATAAGCACATTTTGAAAACTTTCCTCCTTGTGGTTTTGGAGTAGTGGTCCCGTAAACTCCAGCACCGGATTCAATTCTTGTTCTTTTCCCGTCCTGTGCGTGTGAATATAATATAATCCTTAGTGATGGGGTTAACGGAACTGTCCATAAGTCCAGTTATACATCGTCAGCCACCCTATATTTTCTGATGTATAAAGGCAAGATATATGGCTAAAATATGATCCAACCATGAACCAACCATGAACCAACCATGAACCAACCATGAACCAACCATGAACCAACCATGAACCAACCATGAACCAACCATGAACCAACCATGAACCAACCATGAACCAACCATGAACCAACCATGAACCAACCATGAACCAACCATGAACCAACCATCGTCAGCCACCCTATATTTTCTGATGTATAAAGGCAAGATATGTGGCTAAAATATAAGCACATTTTGAAAACTTTCCTCATAGTGGTTTTGGAGTAGTGGTCCCGTAAACTCCAGCACCGGATTCAGTTCTTGTTGTTTTCCCGTCCTGTGCGTGTGAATAGAATAAAATCCTTAGTGACGGGGTTGACGAAACTGTCCATAAGTCCAGTTATACATCGTCAGCAATCCTATATTTTCTGATGTATAAAGGCAAGATATGCGGCTAAAATATAAGCACATTTTGAAAACTTTCCTCCTTGTGGTTTTGGAGTAGTGGTCCGGTAAACTCCAGCACCGGATTCAATTGTTGTTCTTTTCCCGTCCTGTGCGTGTGAATATAATATAATCCTTAGTGATGGGGTTAACGGAACTGTCCATAAGTCCAGTTATACATCGTCAGCCACCCTATATTTTCTGATGTATAAAGGCAAGATATATGGCTAAAATATGATCCAACCATGATCCAACCATGATCCAACCATGATCCAACCATGATCCAACCATGATCCAACCATGATCCAACCATGATCCAACCATGATCCAACCATGATCCAACCATGAACCAACCATGAACCAACCATGAACCAACCATGAACCAACCATGAACCAACCATGAACCAACCATGAACCAACCATGAACCAACCATGAACCAACCATGAACCAACCATGAACCAACCATGAACCAACCATGAACCAACCATGAACCAACCATGAACCAACCATGAACCAACCATGAACCAACCATGAACCAACCATGAACCAACCATGAACCAACCATGAACCAACCATGAACCAACCATGAACCAACCATGAACCAACCATGAACCAACCATGAACCAACCATGAACCAACCATGAACCAACCATGAACCAACCATGAACCAACCATGAACCAACCATGAACCAACCATGAACCAACCATGAACCAACCATGAACCAACCATGAACCAACCATGAACCAACCATGAACCAACCATGAACCAACCATGAACCAACCATGAACCAACCATGAACCAACCATGAACCAACCATGAGCCAACCATGAGCCAACCATGAGCCAACCATGAACCAACCATGAGCCAACCATGAGCCAACCATGAGCCAACCATGAGCCAACCATGAGCCAACCATGAGCCAACCATGAGCCAACCATGAGCCAACCATGAGCCAACCATGAACCAACCATGAACCAACCATGAACCAACCATGAACCAACCATGAACCAACCATGAACCAACCATGAACCAACCATGAACCAACCATGAACCAACCATGAACCAACCATGAACCAACCATGAACCAACCATGAACCAACCATGAACCAACCATGAACCAACCATGAACCAACCATGAACCAACCATGAACCAACCATGAACCAACCATGAACCAACCATGAACCAACCATGAACCAACCATGAACCAACCATGAACCAACCATGAACCAACCATGAACCAACCATGAACCAACCATGAACCAACCATGAACCAACCATGAACCAACCATGAACCAACCATGAACCAACCATGAACCAACCATGAACCAACCATGAACCAACCATGAACCAACCATGAACCAACCATGAACCAACCATGAACCAACCATGAACCAACCATGAACCAACCATGAACCAACCATGAACCAACCATGAACCAACCATGAACCAACCATGAACCAACCATGAACCAACCATGAACCAACCATGAACCAACCATGAACCAACCATGAACCAACCATGATCCAACCATGATCCAACCATGATCCAACCATGATCCAACCATGATCCAACCATGATCCAACCATGAACCAACCATGAACCAACCATGAACCAACCATGAACCAACCATGAACCAACCATGAACCAACCATGAACCAACCATGAACCAACCATGAACCAACCATGAACCAACCATGAACCAACCATGAACCAACCATGAACCAACCATGAACCAACCATGAACCAACCATGAACCAACCATGAACCAACCATGAACCAACCATGAACCAACCATGAACCAACCATGAACCAACCATGAACCAACCATGAACCAACCATGAACCAACCATGAACCAACCATGAACCAACCATGAACCAACCATGAACCAACCATGAACCAACCATGAACCAACCATGAACCAACCATGAACCAACCATGAACCAACCATGAACCAACCATGAACCAACCATGAACCAACCATGAACCAACCATGAACCAACCATGAACCAACCATGAACCAACCATGAACCAACCATGAACCAACCATGAACCAACCATGAACCAACCATGAACCAACCATGAACCAACCATGAACCAACCATGAACCAACCATGAACCAACCATGAACCAACCATGAACCAACCATGAACCAACCATGAACCAACCATGAACCAACCATGAACCAACCATGAACCAACCATGAACCAACCATGAACCAACCATGAACCAACCATGAACCAACCATGAACCAACCATGAACCAACCATGAACCAACCATGAACCAACCATGAACCAACCATGAACCAACCATGAACCAACCATGAACCAACCATGAACCAACCATGAACCAACCATGAACCAACCATGAACCAACCATGAACCAACCATGAACCAACCATGAACCAACCATGAACCAACCATGAACCAACCATGAACCAACCATGAACCAACCATGAACCAACCATGAACCAACCATGAACCAACCATCGTCAGCCACCCTATATTTTCTGATGTATAAAGGCAAGATATGTGGCTAAAATATAAGCACATTTTGAAAACTTTCCTCCTTGTGGTTTTGGAGTAGTGGTCCCGTAAACTCCAGCACCGGATTCAGTTCTTGTTGTTTTCCCGTCCTGTGCGTGTGAATAGAATAAAATCCTTAGTGACGGGGTTGACGAAACTGTCCATAAGTCCAGTTATACATCGTCAGCAATCCTATATTTTCTGATGTATAAAGGCAAGATATGTGGCTAAAATATAAGCACATTTTGAAAACTTTCCTCCTTGTGGTTTTGGAGTAGTGGTCCCGTAAACTCCAGCACCGGATTCAATTCTTGTTCTTTTCCCGTCCTGTGCGTGTGAATATAATATAATCCTTAGTGATGGGGTTAACGGAACTGTCCATAAGTCCAGTTATACATCGTCAGCCACCCTATATTTTCTGATGTATAAAGGCAAGATATATGGCTAAAATATGATCCAACCATGAACCAACCATGAACCAACCATGAACCAACCATGAACCAACCATGAACCAACCATGAACCAACCATGAACCAACCATGAACCAACCATGAACCAACCATGAACCAACCATGAACCAACCATGAACCAACCATGAACCAACCATGAACCAACCATGAACCAACCATGAACCAACCATGAACCAACCATGAACCAACCATGAACCAACCATGATCCAACCATGATCCAACCATGATCCAACCATGATCCAACCATGATCCAACCATGATCCAACCATGATCCAACCATGATCCAACCATGATCCAACCATGATCCAACCATGATCCAACCATGATCCAACCATGATCCAACCATGATCCAACCATGATCCAACCATGATCCATCCATGATCCATCCATGATCCAACCATGATCCAACCATGATCCAACCATGATCCAACCATGATCCAACCATGATCCAACCATGATCCAACCATGATCCAACCATGATCCAACCATGATCCAACCATGATCCAACCATGATCCAACCATGATCCAACCATGAACCAACCATGAACCAACCATGAACCAACCATGAACCAACCATGAACCAACCATGAACCAACCATGAACCAACCATGAACCAACCATGAACCAACCATGAACCAACCATGAACCAACCATGAACCAACCATGAACCAACCATGAACCAACCATGAACCAACCATGAACCAACCATGAACCAACCATGAACCAACCATGAACCAACCATGAACCAACCATGAACCAACCATGAACCAACCATGAACCAACCATGAACCAACCATGAACCAACCATGAACCAACCATGAACCAACCATGAACCAACCATGAACCAACCATGAACCAACCATGAACCAACCATGAACCAACCATGAACCAACCATGAACCAACCATGAACCAACCATGAACCAACCATGAACCAACCATGAACCAACCATGAACCAACCATGAACCAACCATGAACCAACCATGAACCAACCATGAACCAACCATGAACCAACCATGAACCAACCATGAACCAACCATGAACCAACCATGAACCAACCATGAACCAACCATGAACCAACCATGAACCAACCATGAACCAACCATGAACCAACCATGAACCAACCATGAACCAACCATGAACCAACCATGAACCAACCATGAACCAACCATGAACCAACCATGAACCAACCATGAACCAACCATGAACCAACCATGAACCAACCATGAACCAACCATGAACCAACCATGAACCAACCATGAACCAACCATGAACCAACCATGAACCAACCATCGTCAGCCACCCTATATTTTCTGATGTATAAAGGCAAGATATGTGGCTAAAATATAAGCACATTTTGAAAACTTTCCTCCTTGTGGTTTTGGAGTAGTGGTCCCGTAAACTCCAGCACCGGATTCAGTTCTTGTTGTTTTCCCGTCCTGTGCGTGTGAATAGAATAAAATCCTTAGTGACGGGGTTGACGAAACTGTCCATAAGTCCAGTTATACATCGTCAGCAATCCTATATTTTCTGATGTATAAAGGCAAGATATGTGGCTAAAATATAAGCACATTTTGAAAACTTTCCTCCTTGTGGTTTTGGAGTAGTGGTCCCGTAAACTCCAGCACCGGATTCAATTCTTGTTCTTTTCCCGTCCTGTGCGTGTGAATATAATATAATCCTTAGTGATGGGGTTAACGGAACTGTCCATAAGTCCAGTTATACATCGTCAGCCACCCTATATTTTCTGATGTATAAAGGCAAGATATATGGCTAAAATATGATCCAACCATGAACCAACCATGAACCAACCATGAACCAACCATGAACCAACCATGAACCAACCATGAACCAACCATGAACCAACCATGAACCAACCATGAACCAACCATGAACCAACCATGAACCAACCATGAACCAACCATGAACCAACCATCGTCAGCCACCCTATATTTTCTGATGTATAAAGGCAAGATATGTGGCTAAAATATAAGCACATTTTGAAAACTTTCCTCCTAGTGGTTTTGGAGTAGTGGTCCCGTAAACTCCAGCACCGGATTCAGTTCTTGTTGTTTTCCCGTCCTGTGCGTGTGAATAGAATAAAATCCTTAGTGACGGGGTTGACGAAACTGTCCATAAGTCCAGTTATACATCGTCAGCAATCCTATATTTTCTGATGTATAAAGGCAAGATATGTGGCTAAAATATAAGCACATTTTGAAAACTTTCCTCCTTGTGGTTTTGGAGTAGTGGTCCGGTAAACTCCAGCACCGGATTCAATTGTTGTTCTTTTCCCGTCCTGTGCGTGTGAATATAATATAATCCTTAGTGATGGGGTTAACGGAACTGTCCATAAGTCCAGTTATACATCGTCAGCCACCCTATATTTTCTGATGTATAAAGGCAAGATATATGGCTAAAATATGATCCAACCATGATCCAACCATGATCCAACCATGATCCAACCATGATCCAACCATGATCCAACCATGATCCAACCATGATCCAACCATGATCCAACCATGATCCAACCATGATCCAACCATGAACCAACCATGAACCAACCATGAACCAACCATGAACCAACCATGAACCAACCATGAACCAACCATGAACCAACCATGAACCAACCATGAACCAACCATGAACCAACCATGAACCAACCATGAACCAACCATGAACCAACCATGAACCAACCATGAACCAACCATGAACCAACCATGAACCAACCATGAACCAACCATGAACCAACCATGAACCAACCATGAACCAACCATGAACCAACCATGAACCAACCATGAACCAACCATGAACCAACCATGAACCAACCATGAACCAACCATGAACCAACCATGATCCAACCATGATCCAACCATGATCCAACCATGATCCAACCATGAACCAACCATGATCCAACCATGATCCAACCATGAACCAACCATGAACCAACCATGAACCAACCATGAACCAACCATGAACCAACCATGAACCAACCATGAACCAACCATGAACCAACCATGAACCAACCATGAACCAACCATGATCCAACCATGATCCAACCATGATCCAACCATGATCCAACCATGATCCAACCATGATCCAACCATGATCCAACCATGATCCAACCATGATCCAACCATGATCCAACCATGATCCAACCATGATCCAACCATGATCCAACCATGATCCAACCATGATCCAACCATGATCCAACCATGATCCAACCATGATCCAACCATGATCCAACCATGATCCAACCATGATCCAACCATGATCCAACCATGAACCAACCATGAACCAACCATGAACCAACCATGAACCAACCATGAACCAACCATGAACCAACCATGAACCAACCATGAACCAACCATGAACCAACCATGAACCAACCATGAACCAACCATGAACCAACCATGAACCAACCATGAACCAACCATGAACCAACCATGAACCAACCATGAACCAACCATGAACCAACCATGAACCAACCATGAACCAACCATGAACCAACCATGAACCAACCATGAACCAACCATGAACCAACCATGAACCAACCATGAACCAACCATGAACCAACCATGAACCAACCATGAACCAACCATGAACCAACCATGAACCAACCATGAACCAACCATGAACCAACCATGAACCAACCATGAACCAACCATGAACCAACCATGAACCAACCATGAACCAACCATGAACCAACCATGAACCAACCATGAACCAACCATGAACCAACCATGAACCAACCATGAACCAACCATGAACCAACCATGAACCAACCATGAACCAACCATGAACCAACCATGAACCAACCATGAACCAACCATGAACCAACCATGAACCAACCATGAACCAACCATGAACCAACCATGAACCAACCATGAACCAACCATGAACCAACCATGAACCAACCATGAACCAACCATGAACCAACCATGAACCAACCATGAACCAACCATGAACCAACCATGAACCAACCATGAACCAACCATGAACCAACCATGAACCAACCATGAACCAACCATGAACCAACCATGAACCAACCATGAACCAACCATGAACCAACCATGAACCAACCATGAACCAACCATGAACCAACCATGAACCAACCATGAACCAACCATGAACCAACCATGAACCAACCATGAACCAACCATGAACCAACCATGAACCAACCATGAACCAACCATGAACCAACCATGAACCAACCATGAACCAACCATGAACCAACCATGAACCAACCATGAACCAACCATGAACCAACCATGAACCAACCATGAACCAACCATGAACCAACCATGAACCAACCATGAACCAACCATGAACCAACCATGAACCAACCATGAACCAACCATGAACCAACCATGAACCAACCATGAACCAACCATGAACCAACCATGAACCAACCATGAACCAACCATGAACCAACCATGAACCAACCATGAACCAACCATGAACCAACCATGAACCAACCATGAACCAACCATGAACCAACCATGAACCAACCATGAACCAACCATGAACCAACCATGAACCAACCATGAACCAACCATGAACCAACCATGAACCAACCATGAACCAACCATGAACCAACCATGAACCAACCATGAACCAACCATGAACCAACCATGAACCAACCATGAACCAACCATGAACCAACCATGAACCAACCATGAACCAACCATGAACCAACCATGAACCAACCATGAACCAACCATGAACCAACCATGAACCAACCATGATCCAACCATGATCCAACCATGATCCAACCATGATCCAACCATGATCCAACCATGATCCAACCATGATCCAACCATGATCCAACCATGATCCAACCATGATCCAACCATGATCCAACCATGATCCAACCATGATCCAACCATGATCCAACCATGATCCAACCATGATCCAACCATGATCCAACCATGATCCAACCATGATCCAACCATGATCCAACCATGATCCAACCATGATCCAACCATGATCCAACCATGATCCAACCATGATCCAACCATGATCCAACCATGATCCAACCATGATCCAACCATGATCCAACCATGATCCAACCATGATCCAACCATGATCCAACCATGATCCAACCATGATCCAACCATGATCCAACCATGATCCAACCATGATCCAACCATGATCCAACCATGATCCAACCATGATCCAACCATGATCCAACCATGATCCAACCATGATCCAACCATGATCCAACCATGATCCAACCATGATCCAACCATGATCCAACCATGATCCAACCATGATCCAACCATGATCCAACCATGAACCAACCATCGTCAGCCACCCTATATTTTCTGATGTATAAAGGCAAGATATGTGGCTAAAATATAAGCATATTTTGAAAACTTTCCTCCTTGTGGTTTTGGAGTAGTGGTCCCGTAAACTCCAGCACCGGATTCAGTTCTTGTTGTTTTCCCGTCCTGTGCGTGTGAATAGAATAAAATCCTTAGTGACGGGGTTGACGAAACTGTCCATAAGTCCAGTTATACATCGTCAGCAATCCTATATTTTCTGATGTATAAAGGCAAGATATGTGGCTAAAATATAAGCACATTTTGAAAACTTTCCTCCTTGTGGTTTTGGAGTAGTGGTCCCGTAAACTCCAGCACCGGATTCAATTCTTGTTCTTTTCCCGTCCTGTGCGTGTGAATATAATATAATCCTTAGTGATGGGGTTAACGGAACTGTCCATAAGTCCAGTTATACATCGTCAGCCACCCTATATTTTCTGATGTATAAAGGCAAGATATATGGCTAAAATATGATCCAACCATGAACCAACCATGAACCAACCATGAACCAACCATGAACCAACCATGAACCAACCATGAACCAACCATGAACCAACCATGAACCAACCCTAACCAACCCTAACCCAACCATGAACCGACCATGAACCGACCATGAACCGACCATGAACCGACCATGAACCGACCATGAACCGACCATGAACCGACCATGAACCGACCATGAACCGACCATGAACCGACCATGAACCGACCATGAACCGACCATGAACCGACCATGAACCGACCATGAACCGACCATGAACCGACCATGAACCGACCATGAACCGACCATGAACCGACCATGAACCGACCATGAACCGACCATGAACCGACCATGAACCGACCATGAACCGACCATGAACCGACCATGAACCGACCATGAACCGACCATGAACCGACCATGAACCGACCATGAACCGACCATGAACCGACCATGAACCGACCATGAACCGACCATGAACCGACCATGAACCGACCATGAACCGACCATGAACCGACCATGAACCGACCATGAACCGACCATGAACCGACCATGAACCGACCATGAACCGACCATGAACCGACCATGAACCGACCATGAACCGACCATGAACCGACCATGAACCGACCATGAACCGACCATGAACCGACCATGAACCGACCATGAACCGACCATGAACCGACCATGAACCGACCATGAACCGACCATGAACCGACCATGAACCGACCATGAACCGACCATGAACCGACCATGAACCGACCATGAACCGACCATGAACCGACCATGAACCGACCATGAACCGACCATGAACCGACCATGAACCGACCATGAACCGACCATGAACCGACCATGAACCGACCATGAACCGACCATGAACCGACCATGAACCGACCATGAACCGACCATGAACCGACCATGAACCGACCATGAACCGACCATGAACCGACCATGAACCGACCATGAACCGACCATGAACCCACCATGAACCGACCATGAACCGACCATGAACCGACCATGAACCCACCATGAACCCACCATGAACCCACCATGAACCCACCATGAACCCACCATGAACCCACCATGAACCCACCATGAACCCACCATGAACCCACCATGAACCCACCATGAACCCACCATGAACCCACCATGAACCCACCATGAACCCACCATGAACCCACCATGAACCCACCATGATCCCACCATGAACCCACCATGATCCCACCATGATCCCACCATGATCCCACCATGATCCCACCATGATCCCACCATGATCCCACCATGATCCCACCATGATCCCACCATGATCCCACCATGATCCCACCATGATCCCACCATGATCCCACCATGATCCCACCATGATCCCACCATGATCCCACCATGATCCCACCATGATCCCACCATGATCCCACCATGATCCCACCATGATCCCACCATGATCCGACCATGATCCCACCATGATCCCACCATGATCCGACCATGATCCGACCATGATCCGACCATGATCCGACCATGATCCGACCATGATCCGACCATGATCCCACCATGATCCCACCATGATCCCACCATGATCCCACCATGATCCCACCATGATCCGACCATGATCCGACCATGATCCCACCATGATCCCACCATGATCCGACCATGATCCGACCATGATCCGACCATGATCCGACCATGATCCCACCATGATCCCACCATGATCCCACCATGATCCCACCATGATCCCACCATGATCCCACCATGATCCCACCATGATCCGACCATGATCCCACCATGATCCGACCATGATCCGACCATGAACCGACCATGAACCGACCATGAACCGACCATGAACCGACCATGAACCAACCATCGTCAGCCACCCTATATTTTCTGATGTATAAAGGCAAGATATGTGGCTAAAATATAAGCATATTTTGAAAACTTTCCTCCTTGTGGTTTTGGAGTAGTGGTCCCGTAAACTCCAGCACCGGATTCAGTTCTTGTTGTTTTCCCGTCCTGTGCGTGTGAATAGAATAAAATCCTTAGTGACGGGGTTGACGAAACTGTCCATAAGTCCAGTTATACATCGTCAGCAATCCTATATTTTCTGATGTATAAAGGCAAGATATGTGGCTAAAATATAAGCACATTTTGAAAACTTTCCTCCTTGTGGTTTTGGAGTAGTGGTCCCGTAAACTCCAGCACCGGATTCAATTCTTGTTCTTTTCCCGTCCTGTGCGTGTGAATATAATATAATCCTTAGTGATGGGGTTAACGGAACTGTCCATAAGTCCAGTTATACATCGTCAGCCACCCTATATTTTCTGATGTATAAAGGCAAGATATATGGCTAAAATATGATCCAACCATGAACCAACCATGAACCGACCATGAACCGACCATGAACCGACCATGAACCGACCATGAACCGACCATGAACCGACCATGAACCGACCATGAACCGACCATGAACCGACCATGAACCGACCATGAACCGACCATGAACCGACCATGAACCGACCATGAACCGACCATGAACCGACCATGAACCGACCATGAACCGACCATGAACCGACCATGAACCGACCATGAACCGACCATGAACCGACCATGAACCGACCATGAACCGACCATGAACCGACCATGAACCGACCATGAACCGACCATGAACCGACCATGAACCGACCATGAACCGACCATGAACCGACCATGAACCGACCATGAACCGACCATGAACCGACCATGAACCGACCATGAACCGACCATGAACCCACCATGAACCCACCATGAACCCACCATGAACCCACCATGAACCCACCATGAACCCACCATGAACCCACCATGAACCCACCATGAACCCACCATGAACCCACCATGAACCCACCATGAACCCACCATGAACCCACCATGAACCCACCATGAACCCACCATGAACCCACCATGAACCCACCATGATCCCACCATGAACCCACCATGAACCCACCATGATCCCACCATGATCCCACCATGATCCCACCATGATCCCACCATGATCCCACCATGATCCCACCATGATCCCACCATGATCCCACCATGATCCCACCATGATAATAATAATAATAATAATACAAGCATTTGTAAAGCGCCATCTATCTATGTAGACATATTCCGAGGCGCTTGAAGAAAAGAAACTGTCCAGAACTCTACAAATAGTTAAATATACATGTACATGTATGTATACTTGAAACAAAACCAGCAATCTAATTATAAGTTGAGTTAAACAGGAATGTTTTAAGAAGGCATTTGAAGGTATGTAAAGATTGACAGCTACGAATTTCCTGAGGCAAAGAGTTCCATAGAGTGGGCGCCGCAACTGAGAAGGCATAGTCCCCATACGATGTTCTAGTTCTTGGTGTCACAAGAAGATGTTTGTCAGATGACCTTAGGTGGCGATTAGGGGAATACTGGGTGAAGAGATCCTGCAGATATGTTGGTGCGCTGTCATTGAGGGCTTTCCAGGTAAGTAGGATTATTTTGAAGGCAACCCTCTGTTTGACTGGAAGCCAGTGAAGATTTCTCAGGACTGGAGTAATGTGGTCAAATTTCCGTGTTCGGGATAAGACACGAGCCGCAGTGTTTTGAACATGTTGAAGTTTGCACATGAGAGTGTTGGTGATTCCAAACAGAAGTGCGTTGCCATTATCCAACCTTGATGTCACGAGAGCATGGATAAGGATGGCAGCCGACTCATCAGTCAGGATTCGGCGGATGCTGTTGATGTTTCTAATATGGTAGTATGACGTTTGGCAAACTTTCTTGACATGCGATTCCATTGACATCGTGCTGTCAAACATGATGCCAAGATTACGTGCAGTCGTAGAACGTTGAATATTAGAAGTCCCAAATTGCATCTGGTTGCATCTGATTTTATCCTGGCTACGTTTGGAAGTGATAATTAGAAGTTCGGTCTTGTCGTCGTTAAATTTTAATTTATTCCTGGTCATCCATTGCTTAAGATCACAAACACATTGTTCAATACGCTGTCTCACGGAATGTTCGTCGTCTTGGTTTCCTAGATGAAACGATCCATATATCTGTGCGTCGTCTGCATAGCAATGAACTTGAAGTTGATGCCTCTGTACAATAGCGGCAATAGGCTCGGAGTATATTGTGAAGAATAAGGGACCTAATACTGATCCTTGAGGGACGCCAGAAGAAAGTGAGATGGGAGATGATAAAGATCCATTGATGTTCACAGTCTGTGTTCGATGACATATATATGATCTAATCCATTGCAGGGCTGGACCAGTAACACCGATGGACTGAAGGCGGTGGAATAAAACATCATAGTCTATAGTGTCGAATGCTGCAGAGAGATCAAGGAGAACAAGGAACACACCACGCTTATCGTCAACTGCCCGGAGAATATCGTTCTTAACTCTTAGAAGAGCAGTCTCTGTTCCATGATGTTTTCTATACGCAGATTGCAATGGTTCATGTAGATTGTGTTCAGTCAGATGATCAGTAATTTGGGAATAAACAACCTTCTCTATTACTTTGGATATGAATGAAAGGTTGGATACGGGACGAAAGTTCTTGAGGTTTTCAGGATCGAGGGTGGGTTTCTTCAGCAGAGGAGTCACCAGGGCATTTCTAAATTGCTGTGGGAATTTAGAAGATTGAAGAGACAGGTTGACAATTTTTGAGATAACTGGAGTCAAAATATTCAGATTGTTCTTTAGGAGCCAGGTAGGAATTGGATCCAAATCGCACGTCTTTGATGGTGATGATTTGATGATTTTCCTGATTTCCTCATCCAGAGCTGGTGTGAATTCTTCCAATGGTGTAATATCAGAGTGAGATGACTCGGTGGTATACGGCTGCATACAATCTAGATCGTGGTCAAGATTATTACGAATGTTCCGAATCTTTGTTATGAAATAATCACTAAAAGTTGTCGCCAATTCCTGTTTATTGTCGTGTGTGGGTAGTTTAGTTTTTCCTTTGTTGTGGAGTAGAGATTCAACAATTTTGTAGAGCTCTCTCTGGTTCCCACAGCTGGCTAGTTTTTCTTTGAAGTATGATGATTTGGCACTGTTGATCATATTAACAACACAGAGTCGTTGCGCTTTAAATTGGTTTCTATCAGATTCTGATCTGGTTTTCCTCCAGCGTCTCTCCAATTTCTTGCGGTGTCTCTTGGCATCGGCAATCTCCGGGGAATACCATGGATTGGCTGGTCTAATGGTAATACAGCGAGTTTTCAGTGGAGCATGCTTTTCCAGAATAGACTTCAGTGTGGAGTTGTACTGATCTATGAGTGTTTGGAGGTCATTGGACGGGTTGGTAAACAATTCTGACTGGCTAATATCGTTGGAAAAACTGTCATGGTCTAGAGATCCATATTTCCGATAGGAAATATGCTTCTTAGTTGGTTGAGGTTTAGTCAGATTCAGTGCACAATGCAAAGCAGCATGATCTGTCAGAAAACATGCAACATCCACTGAATCAATTAGGTTGTCCGTGGGTCGTGCAAAGACAAGGTCCAATATATGGCCACTCACATGTGTAGGAGCACATACAAACTGTTTCAGGTTAGTGTTTTGAATTATATCATTGAGGTGGCGAGCAGCAGAATCATCTGTATCCCAGTGGAAATTAAAATCCCCAACAATCAGCAACTTGCTTGGGGATGCCGAGAGTACACTGACATATTCGGAGAAATCGTCAAGGAACATTGTAGGGGTTATACGATTCTTTGAGCTGTATGGTGGCCTATAGATGATTACCAGCTTCACGGATGAGAAAGTTCCTTTGACAGTTACATCACAACATAGACTTTCAAAATTACCACTACTGTGTGATGTTATTGGGCCGTGTTTGATATTAGTCTTATATATGAGAGCAATACCCCCACCAGTTCCATTTGGACGAGGTACATGACACATGTCATATCCAGGAATGCATAATTCACCTATTATTTTATCATGTTTATCAGTAGCTGATAACCAAGTTTCAGTCAGTGCAATCAAATCAAAATCATGTTCAATAAAGTAGTCAGTCAGTAGGTTGGTTTTATTGCACACAGACTGGGCATTTAGGACACACAGTTTGGAGAGCATGGGTCGTTTCAGACTACTGTCTGTTGATGTTGGCGGTGTTGATATATGCAGGTCATTGTCCGAGGATACAGTTGGTAATGCATGTACCACTTGTGTTGGGGGGTCAGATCGGTTTCCTCGACGTGATGGTCGCTTTGTGTTTATTCGTAGGTCTTTCAAGGTGGACCATGTAGCTGGAGAAACGGGTATTGTTTTACATCTTAAACCGATACTCAGGAGATGCTCACGCTCATACCTATGAGTAGGTTTGTTGATGACTGCAGCTGTAGTTATTTCACTAACAGGACCAGGGTTGGGGTTTATATCCCCACAGATTAACAGGGCAATGATCCCACCATGATCCCACCATGATCCCACCATGATCCCACCATGATCCCACCATGATCCCACCATGATCCCACCATGATCCCACCATGATCCCACCATGATCCCACCATGATCCCACCATGATCCCACCATGATCCCACCATGATCCCACCATGATCCCACCATGATCCCACCATGATCCCACCATGATCCCACCATGATCCCACCATGATCCCACCATGATCCGACCATGATCCGACCATGATCCGACCATGATCCGACCATGATCCGACCATGATCCGACCATGATCCCACCATGATCCCACCATGATCCGACCATGATCCGACCATGATCCCACCATGATCCCACCATGATCCCACCATGATCCGACCATGATCCGACCATGATCCCACCATGATCCCACCATGATCCCACCATGATCCCACCATGATCCCACCATGATCCCACCATGATCCCACCATGATCCCACCATGATCCCACCATGATCCCACCATGATCCGACCATGATCCCACCATGATCCGACCATGATCCGACCATGAACCGACCATGAACCGACCATGAACCGACCATGAACCGACCATGAACCAACCATCGTCAGCCACCCTATATTTTCTGATGTATAAAGGCAAGATATGTGGCTAAAATATAAGCATATTTTGAAAACTTTCCTCCTTGTGGTTTTGGAGTAGTGGTCCCGTAAACTCCAGCACCGGATTCAGTTCTTGTTGTTTTCCCGTCCTGTGCGTGTGAATAGAATAAAATCCTTAGTGACGGGGTTGACGAAACTGTCCATAAGTCCAGTTATACATCGTCAGCAATCCTATATTTTCTGATGTATAAAGGCAAGATATGTGGCTAAAATATAAGCACATTTTGAAAACTTTCCTCCTTGTGGTTTTGGAGTAGTGGTCCCGTAAACTCCAGCACCGGATTCAATTCTTGTTCTTTTCCCGTCCTGTGCGTGTGAATATAATATAATCCTTAGTGATGGGGTTAACGGAACTGTCCATAAGTCCAGTTATACATCGTCAGCCACCCTATATTTTCTGATGTATAAAGGCAAGATATATGGCTAAAATATGATCCAACCATGAACCAACCATGAACCAACCATGAACCAACCATGAACCAACCATGAACCAACCATGAACCAACCATGAACCAACCCTAACCAACCCTAACCCAACCATGAACCAACCATGAACCAACCATGAACCGACCATGAACCGACCATGAACCGACCATGAACCGACCATGAACCGACCATGAACCGACCATGAACCGACCATGAACCGACCATGAACCGACCATGAACCGACCATGAACCGACCATGAACCGACCATGAACCGACCATGAACCGACCATGAACCGACCATGAACCGACCATGAACCGACCATGAACCGACCATCAACCGACCATGAACCGACCATGAACCGACCAACCATGAACCAACCATGAACCAACCATGAACCGACCATCGTCAGCCACCCTATATTTTCTGATGTATAAAGGCAAGATATGTGGCTAAAATATAAGCACATTTTGAAAACTTTCCTCCTAGTGGTTTTGGAGTAGTGGTCCCGTAAACTCCAGCACCGGATTCAGTTCTTGTTGTTTTCCCGTCCTGTGCGTGTGAATAGAATAAAATCCTTAGTGACGGGGTTGACGAAACTGTCCATAAGTCCAGTTATACATCGTCAGCAATCCTATATTTTCTGATGTATAAAGGCAAGATATGTGGCTAAAATATAAGCACATTTTGAAAACTTTCCTCCTTGTGGTTTTGGAGTAGTGGTCCGGTAAACTCCAGCACCGGATTCAATTGTTGTTCTTTTCCCGTCCTGTGCGTGTGAATATAATATAATCCTTAGTGATGGGGTTAACGGAACTGTCCAGAAGTCCAGTTATACATCGTCAGCCACCCTATATTTTCTGATGTATAAAGGCAAGATATATGGCTAAAATATGATCCAACCATGATCCAACCATGATCCAACCATGATCCAACCATGATCCAACCATGATCCAACCATGATCCAACCATGATCCAACCATGATCCAACCATGATCCAACCATGATCCAACCATGAACCAACCATGAACCAACCATGAACCAACCATGAACCAACCATGAACCAACCATGAACCAACCATGAACCAACCATGAACCAACCATGAACCAACCATGAACCAACCATGAACCAACCATGAACCAACCATGAACCAACCATGAACCAACCATGAACCAACCATGAACCAACCATGAACCAACCATGAACCAACCATGAACCAACCATGAACCAACCATGATCCAACCATGATCCAACCATGATCCAACCATGATCCAACCATGATCCAACCATGATCCAACCATGATCCAACCATGATCCAACCATGATCCAACCATGAACCAACCATGAACCAACCATGAACCAACCATGAACCAACCATGAACCAACCATGAACCAACCATGAACCAACCATGATCCAACCATGAACCAACCATGAACCAACCATGAACCAACCATGAACCAACCATGAACCAACCATGAACCAACCATGAACCAACCATGAACCAACCATGAACCAACCATGAACCAACCATGAACCAACCATGAACCAACCATGAACCAACCATGAACCAACCATGAACCAACCATGAACCAACCATGAACCAACCATGAACCAACCATGAACCAACCATGAACCAACCATGAACCAACCATGAACCAACCATGAACCAACCATGAACCAACCATGAACCAACCATGAACCAACCATGAACCAACCATGAACCAACCATGAACCAACCATGAACCAACCATGAACCAACCATGAACCAACCATGAACCAACCATGAACCAACCATGAACCAACCATGAACCAACCATGAACCAACCATGAACCAACCATGAACCAACCATGAACCAACCATGAACCAACCATGAACCAACCATGAACCAACCATGAACCAACCATGAACCAACCATGAACCAACCATGAACCAACCATGAACCAACCATGAACCAACCATGAACCAACCATGAACCAACCATGAACCAACCATGAACCAACCATGAACCAACCATGAACCAACCATGAACCAACCATGAACCAACCATGAACCAACCATGAACCAACCATGAACCAACCATGAACCAACCATGAACCAACCATGAACCAACCATGAACCAACCATGAACCAACCATGAACCAACCATGAACCAACCATGAACCAACCATGAACCAACCATGAACCAACCATGAACCAACCATGAACCAACCATGAACCAACCATGAACCAACCATGAACCAACCATGAACCAACCATGAACCAACCATGAACCAACCATGAACCAACCATGAACCAACCATGAACCAACCATGAACCAACCATGAACCAACCATGAACCAACCATGAACCAACCATGAACCAACCATGAACCAACCATGAACCAACCATGAACCAACCATGATCCAACCATGATCCAACCATGATCCAACCATGATCCAACCATGATCCAACCATGATCCAACCATGATCCAACCATGATCCAACCATGATCCAACCATGATCCAACCATGATCCAACCATGATCCAACCATGATCCAACCATGATCCAACCATGATCCAACCATGATCCAACCATGATCCAACCATGATCCAACCATGATCCAACCATGATCCAACCATGATCCAACCATGATCCAACCATGATCCAACCATGATCCAACCATGATCCAACCATGATCCAACCATGATCCAACCATGATCCAACCATGATCCAACCATGATCCAACCATGATCCAACCATGATCCAACCATGATCCAACCATGATCCAACCATGATCCAACCATGATCCAACCATGATCCAACCATGATCCAACCATGATCCAACCATGATCCAACCATGATCCAACCATGATCCAACCATGATCCAACCATGATCCAACCATGATCCAACCATGATCCAACCATGATCCAACCATGATCCAACCATGATCCAACCATGATCCAACCATGATCCAACCATGATCCAACCATGATCCAACCATGATCCAACCATGATCCAACCATGATCCAACCATGATCCAACCATGATCCAACCATGATCCAACCATGATCCAACCATGATCCAACCATGATCCAACCATGATCCAACCATGATCCAACCATGATCCAACCATGATCCAACCATGATCCAACCATGATCCAACCATGATCCAACCATGATCCAACCATGATCCAACCATGAACCAACCATGAACCAACCATGAACCAACCATGAACCAACCATGAACCAACCATGAACCAACCATGAACCAACCATGAACCAACCATGAACCAACCATGAACCAACCATGAACCAACCATGAACCAACCATGAACCAACCATGAACCAACCATCGTCAGCCACCCTATATTTTCTGATGTATAAAGGCAAGATATGTGGCTAAAATATAAGCATATTTTGAAAACTTTCCTCCTTGTGGTTTTGGAGTAGTGGTCCCGTAAACTCCAGCACCGGATTCAGTTCTTGTTGTTTTCCCGTCCTGTGCGTGTGAATAGAATAAAATCCTTAGTGACGGGGTAGTGACGGGGTTGACGAAACTGTCCATAAGTCCAGTTATACATCGTCAGCAATCCTATATTTTCTGATGTATAAAGGCAAGATATGTGGCTAAAATATAAGCACATTTTGAAAACTTTCCTCCTTGTGGTTTTGGAGTAGTGGTCCCGTAAACTCCAGCACCGGATTCAATTCTTGTTCTTTTCCCGTCCTGTGCGTGTGAATATAATATAATCCTTAGTGATGGGGTTAACGGAACTGTCCATAAGTCCAGTTATACATCGTCAGCCACCCTATATTTTCTGATGTATAAAGGCAAGATATATGGCTAAAATATGATCCAACCATGAACCAACCATGAACCAACCATGAACCAACCATGAACCAACCATGAACCAACCATGAACCAACCATGAACCAACCCTAACCAACCCTAACCCAACCATGAACCAACCATGAACCAACCATGAACCAACCATGAACCGACCATCGTCAGCCACCCTATATTTTCTGATGTATAAAGGCAAGATATGTGGCTAAAATATAAGCACATTTTGAAAACTTTCCTCCTAGTGGTTTTGGAGTAGTGGTCCCGTAAACTCCAGCACCGGATTCAGTTCTTGTTGTTTTCCCGTCCTGTGCGTGTGAATAGAATAAAATCCTTAGTGACGGGGTTGACGAAACTGTCCATAAGTCCAGTTATACATCGTCAGCAATCCTATATTTTCTGATGTATAAAGGCAAGATATGTGGCTAAAATATAAGCACATTTTGAAAACTTTCCTCCTTGTGGTTTTGGAGTAGTGGTCCGGTAAACTCCAGCACCGGATTCAATTGTTGTTCTTTTCCCGTCCTGTGCGTGTGAATATAATATAATCCTTAGTGATGGGGTTAACGGAACTGTCCAGAAGTCCAGTTATACATCGTCAGCCACCCTATATTTTCTGATGTATAAAGGCAAGATATATGGCTAAAATATGATCCAACCATGATCCAACCATGATCCAACCATGATCCAACCATGATCCAACCATGATCCAACCATGAACCAACCATGATCCAACCATGATCCAACCATGAACCAACCATGAACCAACCATGAACCAACCATGAACCAACCATGAACCAACCATGAACCAACCATGAACCAACCATGAACCAACCATGAACCAACCATGAACCAACCATGAACCAACCATGAACCAACCATGAACCAACCATGAACCAACCATGAACCAACCATGAACCAACCATGAACCAACCATGAACCAACCATGAACCAACCATGAACCAACCATGAACCAACCATGAACCAACCATGAACCAACCATGAACCAACCATGAACCAACCATGAACCAACCATGAACCAACCATGAACCAACCATGAACCAACCATGAACCAACCATGAACCAACCATGAACCAACCATGAACCAACCATGAACCAACCATGAACCAACCATGAACCAACCATGAACCAACCATGAACCAACCATGAACCAACCATGAACCAACCATGAACCAACCATGAACCAACCATGAACCAACCATGAACCAACCATGAACCAACCATGAACCAACCATGATCCAACCATGATCCAACCATGATCCAACCATGATCCAACCATGATCCAACCATGATCCAACCATGATCCAACCATGATCCAACCATGATCCAACCATGATCCAACCATGATCCAACCATGATCCAACCATGATCCAACCATGATCCAACCATGATCCAACCATGATCCAACCATGATCCAACCATGATCCAACCATGATCCAACCATGAACCAACCATGATCCAACCATGATCCAACCATGATCCAACCATGAACCAACCATGAACCAACCATGAACCAACCATGAACCAACCATGAACCAACCATGAACCAACCATGAACCAACCATGAACCAACCATGAACCAACCATGAACCAACCATGAACCAACCATGAACCAACCATGAACCAACCATGAACCAACCATGAACCAACCATGAACCAACCATGAACCAACCATGAACCAACCATGAACCAACCATGAACCAACCATGAACCAACCATGAACCAACCATGAACCAACCATGAACCAACCATGAACCAACCATGAACCAACCATGAACCAACCATGAACCAACCATGAACCAACCATGAACCAACCATGAACCAACCATGAACCAACCATGAACCAACCATGAACCAACCATGAACCAACCATGAACCAACCATGAACCAACCATGAACCAACCATGAACCAACCATGAACCAACCATGAACCAACCATGAACCAACCATGAACCAACCATGAACCAACCATGAACCAACCATGAACCAACCATGAACCAACCATGAACCAACCATGAACCAACCATGAACCAACCATGAACCAACCATGAACCAACCATGAACCAACCATGAACCAACCATGAACCAACCATGAACCAACCATGAACCAACCATGAACCAACCATGAACCAACCATGAACCAACCATGAACCAACCATGAACCAACCATGAACCAACCATGAACCAACCATGAACCAACCATGAACCAACCATGAACCAACCATGAACCAACCATGAACCAACCATGAACCAACCATGAACCAACCATGAACCAACCATGAACCAACCATGAACCAACCATGAACCAACCATGAACCAACCATGAACCAACCATGAACCAACCATGAACCAACCATGAACCAACCATGAACCAACCATGAACCAACCATGAACCAACCATGAACCAACCATGAACCAACCATGAACCAACCATGAACCAACCATGAACCAACCATGAACCAACCATGAACCAACCATGAACCAACCATGAACCAACCATGAACCAACCATGAACCAACCATGAACCAACCATGAACCAACCATGAACCAACCATGAACCAACCATGAACCAACCATGAACCAACCATGAACCAACCATGAACCAACCATGAACCAACCATGAACCAACCATGAACCAACCATGAACCAACCATGAACCAACCATGAACCAACCATGAACCAACCATGAACCAACCATGAACCAACCATGAACCAACCATGAACCAACCATGAACCAACCATGAACCAACCATGAACCAACCATGAACCAACCATGAACCAACCATGAACCAACCATGAACCAACCATGAACCAACCATGAACCAACCATGAACCAACCATGAACCAACCATGAACCAACCATGAACCAACCATGAACCAACCATGAACCAACCATGAACCAACCATGAACCAACCATGAACCAACCATGATCCAACCATGATCCAACCATGATCCAACCATGATCCAACCATGATCCAACCATGATCCAACCATGATCCAACCATGATCCCACCATGATCCCACCATGATCCGACCATGATCCCACCATGATCCGACCATGATCCGACCATGATCCGACCATGATCCGACCATGATCCCACCATGATCCGACCATGATCCCACCATGATCCCACCATGATCCCACCATGATCCGACCATGATCCGACCATGATCCGACCATGATCCGACCATGATCCCACCATGATCCCACCATGATCCCACCATGATCCCACCATGATCCCACCATGATCCCACCATGATCCCACCATGATCCCACCATGATCCCACCATGATCCCACCATGATCCCACCATGATCCGACCATGATCCCACCATGATCCGACCATGATCCGACCATGAACCGACCATGAACCGACCATGAACCGACCATGAACCGACCATGAACCAACCATCGTCAGCCACCCTATATTTTCTGATGTATAAAGGCAAGATATGTGGCTAAAATATAAGCATATTTTGAAAACTTTCCTCCTTGTGGTTTTGGAGTAGTGGTCCCGTAAACTCCAGCACCGGATTCAGTTCTTGTTGTTTTCCCGTCCTGTGCGTGTGAATAGAATAAAATCCTTAGTGACGGGGTTGACGAAACTGTCCATAAGTCCAGTTATACATCGTCAGCAATCCTATATTTTCTGATGTATAAAGGCAAGATATGTGGCTAAAATATAAGCACATTTTGAAAACTTTCCTCCTTGTGGTTTTGGAGTAGTGGTCCCGTAAACTCCAGCACCGGATTCAATTCTTGTTCCTTTCCCGTCCTGTGCGTGTGAATATAATATAATCCTTAGTGATGGGGTTAACGGAACTGTCCATAAGTCCAGTTATACATCGTCAGCCACCCTATATTTTCTGATGTATAAAGGCAAGATATATGGCTAAAATATGATCCAACCATGAACCAACCATGAACCAACCATGAACCAACCATGAACCAACCATGAACCAACCATGAACCAACCATGAACCAACCCTAACCAACCCTAACCCAACCATGAACCAACCATGAACCAACCATGAACCGACCATGAACCGACCATGAACCGACCATGAACCGACCATGAACCGACCATGAACCGACCATGAACCGACCATGAACCGACCATGAACCGACCATGAACCGACCATGAACCGACCATGAACCGACCATGAACCGACCATGAACCGACCATGAACCGACCATGAACCGACCATCAACCGACCATGAACCGACCATGAACCGACCAACCATGAACCAACCATGAACCAACCATGAACCGACCATCGTCAGCCACCCTATATTTTCTGATGTATAAAGGCAAGATATGTGGCTAAAATATAAGCACATTTTGAAAACTTTCCTCCTAGTGGTTTTGGAGTAGTGGTCCCGTAAACTCCAGCACCGGATTCAGTTCTTGTTGTTTTCCCGTCCTGTGCGTGTGAATAGAATAAAATCCTTAGTGACGGGGTTGACGAAACTGTCCATAAGTCCAGTTATACATCGTCAGCAATCCTATATTTTCTGATGTATAAAGGCAAGATATGTGGCTAAAATATAAGCACATTTTGAAAACTTTCCTCCTTGTGGTTTTGGAGTAGTGGTCCGGTAAACTCCAGCACCGGATTCAATTGTTGTTCTTTTCCCGTCCTGTGCGTGTGAATATAATATAATCCTTAGTGATGGGGTTAACGGAACTGTCCAGAAGTCCAGTTATACATCGTCAGCCACCCTATATTTTCTGATGTATAAAGGCAAGATATATGGCTAAAATATGATCCAACCATGATCCAACCATGATCCAACCATGATCCAACCATGATCCAACCATGATCCAACCATGATCCAACCATGATCCAACCATGATCCAACCATGATCCAACCATGATCCAACCATGATCCAACCATGATCCAACCATGAACCAACCATGAACCAACCATGAACCAACCATGAACCAACCATGAACCAACCATGAACCAACCATGAACCAACCATGAACCAACCATGAACCAACCATGAACCAACCATGAACCAACCATGAACCAACCATGAACCAACCATGAACCAACCATGAACCAACCATGAACCAACCATGAACCAACCATGAACCAACCATGAACCAACCATGAACCAACCATGATCCAACCATGATCCAACCATGATCCAACCATGATCCAACCATGATCCAACCATGATCCAACCATGATCCAACCATGAACCAACCATGATCCAACCATGATCCAACCATGAACCAACCATGAACCAACCATGAACCAACCATGAACCAACCATGAACCAACCATGAACCAACCATGAACCAACCATGAACCAACCATGAACCAACCATGAACCAACCATGAACCAACCATGAACCAACCATGAACCAACCATGAACCAACCATGAACCAACCATGAACCAACCATGAACCAACCATGAACCAACCATGAACCAACCATGAACCAACCATGAACCAACCATGAACCAACCATGAACCAACCATGAACCAACCATGAACCAACCATGAACCAACCATGAACCAACCATGAACCAACCATGAACCAACCATGAACCAACCATGAACCAACCATGAACCAACCATGAACCAACCATGAACCAACCATGAACCAACCATGAACCAACCATGAACCAACCATGAACCAACCATGAACCAACCATGAACCAACCATGAACCAACCATGAACCAACCATGAACCAACCATGAACCAACCATGAACCAACCATGAACCAACCATGAACCAACCATGAACCAACCATGAACCAACCATGAACCAACCATGAACCAACCATGAACCAACCATGAACCAACCATGAACCAACCATGAACCAACCATGAACCAACCATGAACCAACCATGAACCAACCATGAACCAACCATGAACCAACCATGAACCAACCATGAACCAACCATGAACCAACCATGAACCAACCATGAACCAACCATGAACCAACCATGAACCAACCATGAACCAACCATGAACCAACCATGAACCAACCATGAACCAACCATGAACCAACCATGAACCAACCATGAACCAACCATGAACCAACCATGAACCAACCATGAACCAACCATGAACCAACCATGAACCAACCATGAACCAACCATGAACCAACCATGAACCAACCATGAACCAACCATGAACCAACCATGAACCAACCATGAACCAACCATGAACCAACCATGAACCAACCATGAACCAACCATGAACCAACCATGAACCAACCATGATCCAACCATGATCCAACCATGATCCAACCATGATCCAACCATGATCCAACCATGATCCAACCATGATCCAACCATGATCCAACCATGATCCAACCATGATCCAACCATGATCCAACCATGATCCAACCATGATCCAACCATGATCCAACCATGATCCAACCATGATCCAACCATGATCCAACCATGATCCAACCATGATCCAACCATGATCCAACCATGATCCAACCATGATCCAACCATGATCCAACCATGATCCAACCATGATCCAACCATGATCCAACCATGATCCAACCATGATCCAACCATGATCCAACCATGATCCAACCATGATCCAACCATGATCCAACCATGATCCAACCATGATCCAACCATGATCCAACCATGATCCAACCATGATCCAACCATGATCCAACCATGATCCAACCATGATCCAACCATGATCCAACCATGATCCAACCATGATCCAACCATGATCCAACCATGATCCAACCATGATCCAACCATGATCCAACCATGATCCAACCATGATCCAACCATGATCCAACCATGATCCAACCATGATCCAACCATGATCCAACCATGATCCAACCATGATCCAACCATGATCCAACCATGATCCAACCATGATCCAACCATGATCCAACCATGATCCAACCATGATCCAACCATGATCCAACCATGATCCAACCATGATCCAACCATGATCCAACCATGATCCAACCATGATCCAACCATGATCCAACCATGATCCAACCATGATCCAACCATGAACCAACCATGAACCAACCATGAACCAACCATGAACCAACCATGAACCAACCATGAACCAACCATGAACCAACCATGAACCAACCATGAACCAACCATGAACCAACCATGAACCAACCATGAACCAACCATGAACCAACCATGAACCAACCATGAACCAACCATGAACCAACCATGAACCAACCATCGTCAGCCACCCTATATTTTCTGATGTATAAAGGCAAGATATGTGGCTAAAATATAAGCATATTTTGAAAACTTTCCTCCTTGTGGTTTTGGAGTAGTGGTCCCGTAAACTCCAGCACCGGATTCAGTTCTTGTTGTTTTCCCGTCCTGTGCGTGTGAATAGAATAAAATCCTTAGTGACGGGGTTGACGAAACTGTCCATAAGTCCAGTTATACATCGTCAGCAATCCTATATTTTCTGATGTATAAAGGCAAGATATGTGGCTAAAATATAAGCACATTTTGAAAACTTTCCTCCTTGTGGTTTTGGAGTAGTGGTCCCGTAAACTCCAGCACCGGATTCAATTCTTGTTCTTTTCCCGTCCTGTGCGTGTGAATATAATATAATCCTTAGTGATGGGGTTAACGGAACTGTCCATAAGTCCAGTTATACATCGTCAGCCACCCTATATTTTCTGATGTATAAAGGCAAGATATATGGCTAAAATATGATCCAACCATGAACCAACCATGAACCAACCATGAACCAACCATGAACCAACCATGAACCAACCATGAACCAACCATGAACCAACCCTAACCAACCCTAACCCAACCATGAACCAACCATGAACCAACCATGAACCAACCATGAACCGACCATCGTCAGCCACCCTATATTTTCTGATGTATAAAGGCAAGATATGTGGCTAAAATATAAGCACATTTTGAAAACTTTCCTCCTAGTGGTTTTGGAGTAGTGGTCCCGTAAACTCCAGCACCGGATTCAGTTCTTGTTGTTTTCCCGTCCTGTGCGTGTGAATAGAATAAAATCCTTAGTGACGGGGTTGACGAAACTGTCCATAAGTCCAGTTATACATCGTCAGCAATCCTATATTTTCTGATGTATAAAGGCAAGATATGTGGCTAAAATATAAGCACATTTTGAAAACTTTCCTCCTTGTGGTTTTGGAGTAGTGGTCCGGTAAACTCCAGCACCGGATTCAATTGTTGTTCTTTTCCCGTCCTGTGCGTGTGAATATAATATAATCCTTAGTGATGGGGTTAACGGAACTGTCCAGAAGTCCAGTTATACATCGTCAGCCACCCTATATTTTCTGATGTATAAAGGCAAGATATATGGCTAAAATATGATCCAACCATGATCCAACCATGATCCAACCATGATCCAACCATGATCCAACCATGATCCAACCATGAACCAACCATGATCCAACCATGATCCAACCATGAACCAACCATGAACCAACCATGAACCAACCATGAACCAACCATGAACCAACCATGAACCAACCATGAACCAACCATGAACCAACCATGAACCAACCATGAACCAACCATGAACCAACCATGAACCAACCATGAACCAACCATGAACCAACCATGAACCAACCATGAACCAACCATGAACCAACCATGAACCAACCATGAACCAACCATGAACCAACCATGAACCAACCATGAACCAACCATGAACCAACCATGAACCAACCATGAACCAACCATGAACCAACCATGAACCAACCATGAACCAACCATGAACCAACCATGAACCAACCATGAACCAACCATGAACCAACCATGAACCAACCATGAACCAACCATGAACCAACCATGAACCAACCATGAACCAACCATGAACCAACCATGAACCAACCATGAACCAACCATGAACCAACCATGAACCAACCATGAACCAACCATGAACCAACCATGAACCAACCATGAACCAACCATGAACCAACCATGAACCAACCATGAACCAACCATGAACCAACCATGAACCAACCATGAACCAACCATGATCCAACCATGATCCAACCATGATCCAACCATGATCCAACCATGATCCAACCATGATCCAACCATGATCCAACCATGATCCAACCATGATCCAACCATGATCCAACCATGATCCAACCATGATCCAACCATGATCCAACCATGATCCAACCATGATCCAACCATGATCCAACCATGATCCAACCATGAACCAACCATGATCCAACCATGATCCAACCATGAACCAACCATGAACCAACCATGAACCAACCATGAACCAACCATGAACCAACCATGAACCAACCATGAACCAACCATGAACCAACCATGAACCAACCATGAACCAACCATGAACCAACCATGAACCAACCATGAACCAACCATGAACCAACCATGAACCAACCATGAACCAACCATGAACCAACCATGAACCAACCATGAACCAACCATGAACCAACCATGAACCAACCATGAACCAACCATGAACCAACCATGAACCAACCATGAACCAACCATGAACCAACCATGAACCAACCATGAACCAACCATGAACCAACCATGAACCAACCATGAACCAACCATGAACCAACCATGAACCAACCATGAACCAACCATGAACCAACCATGAACCAACCATGAACCAACCATGAACCAACCATGAACCAACCATGAACCAACCATGAACCAACCATGAACCAACCATGAACCAACCATGAACCAACCATGAACCAACCATGAACCAACCATGAACCAACCATGAACCAACCATGAACCAACCATGAACCAACCATGAACCAACCATGAACCAACCATGAACCAACCATGAACCAACCATGAACCAACCATGAACCAACCATGAACCAACCATGAACCAACCATGAACCAACCATGAACCAACCATGAACCAACCATGAACCAACCATGAACCAACCATGAACCAACCATGAACCAACCATGAACCAACCATGAACCAACCATGAACCAACCATGAACCAACCATGAACCAACCATGAACCAACCATGAACCAACCATGAACCAACCATGAACCAACCATGAACCAACCATGAACCAACCATGAACCAACCATGAACCAACCATGAACCAACCATGAACCAACCATGAACCAACCATGAACCAACCATGAACCAACCATGAACCAACCATGAACCAACCATGAACCAACCATGAACCAACCATGAACCAACCATGAACCAACCATGAACCAACCATGAACCAACCATGAACCAACCATGAACCAACCATGAACCAACCATGAACCAACCATGAACCAACCATGAACCAACCATGAACCAACCATGAACCAACCATGAACCAACCATGAACCAACCATGAACCAACCATGAACCAACCATGAACCAACCATGAACCAACCATGAACCAACCATGAACCAACCATGAACCAACCATGATCCAACCATGATCCAACCATGATCCAACCATGATCCAACCATGATCCAACCATGATCCAACCATGATCCAACCATGATCCAACCATGATCCAACCATGATCCAACCATGATCCAACCATGATCCAACCATGATCCAACCATGATCCAACCATGATCCAACCATGATCCAACCATGATCCAACCATGATCCAACCATGATCCAACCATGATCCAACCATGATCCAACCATGATCCAACCATGATCCAACCATGATCCAACCATGATCCAACCATGATCCAACCATGATCCAACCATGATCCAACCATGATCCAACCATCGTCAGCCACCCTATATTTTCTGATGTATAAAGGCAAGATATGTGGCTAAAATATAAGCATATTTTGAAAACTTTCCTCCTTGTGGTTTTGGAGTAGTGGTCCCGTAAACTCCAGCACCGGATTCAGTTCTTGTTGTTTTCCCGTCCTGTGCGTGTGAATAGAATAAAATCCTTAGTGACGGGGTTGACGAAACTGTCCATAAGTCCAGTTATACATCGTCAGCAATCCTATATTTTCTGATGTATAAAGGCAAGATATGTGGCTAAAATATAAGCACATTTTGAAAACTTTCCTCCTTGTGGTTTTGGAGTAGTGGTCCCGTAAACTCCAGCACCGGATTCAATTCTTGTTCTTTTCCCGTCCTGTGCGTGTGAATATAATATAATCCTTAGTGATGGGGTTAACGGAACTGTCCATAAGTCCAGTTATACATCGTCAGCCACCCTATATTTTCTGATGTATAAAGGCAAGATATATGGCTAAAATATGATCCAACCATGAACCAACCATGAACCAACCATGAACCAACCATGAACCAACCATGAACCAACCATGAACCAACCATGAACCAACCATGAACCAACCATGAACCAACCATGAACCAACCATGAACCAACCCTAACCAACCCTAACCAACCCTAACCCAACCATGAACCGACCATGAACCGACCATGAACCAACCATGAACCGACCATGAACCGACCATGAACCGACCATGAACCGACCATGAACCGACCATGAACCGACCATGAACCAACCATGAACCAACCATGATCCAACCATGATCCAACCATGATCCAACCATGATCCAACCATGATCCAACCATGATCCAACCATGATCCAACCATGATCCAACCATGATCCAACCATGATCCAACCATGATCCAACCATGATCCAACCATGATCCAACCATGATCCAACCATGATCCAACCATGATCCAACCATGATCCAACCATGATCCAACCATGATCCAACCATGATCCAACCATGATCCAACCATGATCCAACCATGATCCAACCATGATCCAACCATGATCCAACCATGATCCAACCATGATCCAACCATGATCCAACCATGATCCAACCATGATCCAACCATGATCCAACCATGATCCAACCATGATCCAACCATGATCCAACCATGATCCAACCATGATCCAACCATGATCCAACCATGATCCAACCATGATCCAACCATGATCCAACCATGATCCAACCATGATCCAACCATGATCCAACCATGATCCAACCATGATCCAACCATGATCCAACCATGATCCAACCATGATCCAACCATGATCCAACCATGATCCAACCATGATCCAACCATGATCCAACCATGATCCAACCATGATCCAACCATGATCCAACCATGATCCAACCATGATCCAACCATGATCCAACCATGATCCAACCATGATCCAACCATGATCCAACCATGATCCAACCATGATCCAACCATGATCCAACCATGATCCAACCATGATCCAACCATGAACCAACCATGAACCAACCATGAACCAACCATGAACCAACCATGAACCAACCATGAACCAACCATGAACCAACCATGAACCAACCATGAACCAACCATCGTCAGCCACCCTATATTTTCTGATGTATAAAGGCAAGATATGTGGCTAAAATATAAGCATATTTTGAAAACTTTCCTCCTTGTGGTTTTGGAGTAGTGGTCCCGTAAACTCCAGCACCGGATTCAGTTCTTGTTGTTTTCCCGTCCTGTGCGTGTGAATAGAATAAAATCCTTAGTGACGGGGTTGACGAAACTGTCCATAAGTCCAGTTATACATCGTCAGCAATCCTATATTTTCTGATGTATAAAGGCAAGATATGTGGCTAAAATATAAGCACATTTTGAAAACTTTCCTCCTTGTGGTTTTGGAGTAGTGGTCCCGTAAACTCCAGCACCGGATTCAATTCTTGTTCTTTTCCCGTCCTGTGCGTGTGAATATAATATAATCCTTAGTGATGGGGTTAACGGAACTGTCCATAAGTCCAGTTATACATCGTCAGCCACCCTATATTTTCTGATGTATAAAGGCAAGATATATGGCTAAAATATGATCCAACCATGAACCAACCATGAACCAACCATGAACCAACCATGAACCAACCATGAACCAACCATGAACCAACCATGAACCAACCCTAACCAACCCTAACCCAACCATGAACCAACCATGAACCAACCATGAACCAACCATGAACCGACCATCGTCAGCCACCCTATATTTTCTGATGTATAAAGGCAAGATATGTGGCTAAAATATAAGCACATTTTGAAAACTTTCCTCCTAGTGGTTTTGGAGTAGTGGTCCCGTAAACTCCAGCACCGGATTCAGTTCTTGTTGTTTTCCCGTCCTGTGCGTGTGAATAGAATAAAATCCTTAGTGACGGGGTTGACGAAACTGTCCATAAGTCCAGTTATACATCGTCAGCAATCCTATATTTTCTGATGTATAAAGGCAAGATATGTGGCTAAAATATAAGCACATTTTGAAAACTTTCCTCCTTGTGGTTTTGGAGTAGTGGTCCGGTAAACTCCAGCACCGGATTCAATTGTTGTTCTTTTCCCGTCCTGTGCGTGTGAATATAATATAATCCTTAGTGATGGGGTTAACGGAACTGTCCAGAAGTCCAGTTATACATCGTCAGCCACCCTATATTTTCTGATGTATAAAGGCAAGATATATGGCTAAAATATGATCCAACCATGATCCAACCATGATCCAACCATGATCCAACCATGATCCAACCATGATCCAACCATGAACCAACCATGATCCAACCATGATCCAACCATGAACCAACCATGAACCAACCATGAACCAACCATGAACCAACCATGAACCAACCATGAACCAACCATGAACCAACCATGAACCAACCATGAACCAACCATGAACCAACCATGAACCAACCATGAACCAACCATGAACCAACCATGAACCAACCATGAACCAACCATGAACCAACCATGAACCAACCATGAACCAACCATGAACCAACCATGAACCAACCATGAACCAACCATGAACCAACCATGAACCAACCATGAACCAACCATGAACCAACCATGAACCAACCATGAACCAACCATGAACCAACCATGAACCAACCATGAACCAACCATGAACCAACCATGAACCAACCATGAACCAACCATGAACCAACCATGAACCAACCATGAACCAACCATGAACCAACCATGAACCAACCATGAACCAACCATGAACCAACCATGAACCAACCATGAACCAACCATGAACCAACCATGAACCAACCATGATCCAACCATGATCCAACCATGATCCAACCATGATCCAACCATGATCCAACCATGATCCAACCATGATCCAACCATGATCCAACCATGATCCAACCATGATCCAACCATGATCCAACCATGATCCAACCATGATCCAACCATGATCCAACCATGATCCAACCATGATCCAACCATGATCCAACCATGATCCAACCATGATCCAACCATGATCCAACCATGAACCAACCATGAACCAACCATGATCCAACCATGAACCAACCATGAACCAACCATGAACCAACCATGAACCAACCATGAACCAACCATGAACCAACCATGAACCAACCATGAACCAACCATGAACCAACCATGAACCAACCATGAACCAACCATGAACCAACCATGAACCAACCATGAACCAACCATGAACCAACCATGAACCAACCATGAACCAACCATGAACCAACCATGAACCAACCATGAACCAACCATGAACCAACCATGAACCAACCATGAACCAACCATGAACCAACCATGAACCAACCATGAACCAACCATGAACCAACCATGAACCAACCATGAACCAACCATGAACCAACCATGAACCAACCATGAACCAACCATGAACCAACCATGAACCAACCATGAACCAACCATGAACCAACCATGAACCAACCATGAACCAACCATGAACCAACCATGAACCAACCATGAACCAACCATGAACCAACCATGAACCAACCATGAACCAACCATGAACCAACCATGAACCAACCATGAACCAACCATGAACCAACCATGAACCAACCATGAACCAACCATGAACCAACCATGAACCAACCATGAACCAACCATGAACCAACCATGAACCAACCATGAACCAACATGAACCAACCATGAACCAACCATGAACCAACCATGAACCAACCATGAACCAACCATGAACCAACCATGAACCAACCATGAACCAACCATGAACCAACCATGAACCAACCATGAACCAACCATGAACCAACATGAACCAACCATGAACCAACCATGAACCAACCATGAACCAACCATGAACCAACCATGAACCAACATGAACCAACCATGAACCAACCATGAACCAACCATGAACCAACCATGAACCAACCATGAACCAACCATGAACCAACCATGAACCAACCATGAACCAACCATGAACCAACCATGAACCAACCATGAACCAACCATGAACCAACCATGAACCAACCATGAACCAACCATGAACCAACCATGAACCAACCATGAACCAACCATGAACCAACCATGAACCAACCATGAACCAACCATGAACCAACCATGAACCAACCATGAACCAACCATGAACCAACCATGAACCAACCATGAACCAACCATGAACCAACCATGAACCAACCATGAACCAACCATGAACCAACCATGAACCAACCATGAACCAACCATGAACCAACCATGAACCAACCATGAACCAACCATGAACCAACCATGAACCAACCATGAACCAACCATGAAGAACCAACCATGAACCAACCATGAACCAACCATGAAACAACCATGAACCAACCATGAACCAACCATGAACCAACCATGAACCAACCATGAACCAACCATGAACCAACCATGAACCAACCATGAACCAACCATGAACCAACCATGAACCAACCATGAACCAACCATGAACCAACCATGAACCAACCATGAACCAACCATGAACCAACCATGAACCAACCATGAACCAACCATGAACCAACCATGATCCAACCATGATCCAACCATGATCCAACCATGATCCAACCATGATCCAACCATGATCCAACCATGATCCAACCATGATCCAACCATGATCCAACCATGATCCAACCATGATCCAACCATGATCCCACCATGATCCCACCATGATCCCACCATGATCCGACCATGATCCCACCATGATCCGACCATGATCCGACCATGATCCGACCATGATCCGACCATGATCCCACCATGATCCGACCATGATCCCACCATGATCCCACCATGATCCCACCATGATCCCACCATGATCCGACCATGATCCGACCATGATCCCACCATGATCCCACCATGATCCGACCATGATCCGACCATGATCCGACCATGATCCCACCATGATCCCACCATGATCCCACCATGATCCCACCATGATCCCACCATGATCCCACCATGATCCCACCATGATCCCACCATGATCCCACCATGATCCCACCATGATCCCACCATGATCCCACCATGATCCCACCATGATCCCACCATGATCCCACCATGATCCGACCATGATCCCACCATGATCCGACCATGATCCGACCATGAACCGACCATGAACCGACCATGAACCGACCATGAACCGACCATGAACCAACCATCGTCAGCCACCCTATATTTTCTGATGTATAAAGGCAAGATATGTGGCTAAAATATAAGCATATTTTGAAAACTTTCCTCCTTGTGGTTTTGGAGTAGTGGTCCCGTAAACTCCAGCACCGGATTCAGTTCTTGTTGTTTTCCCGTCCTGTGCGTGTGAATAGAATAAAATCCTTAGTGACGGGGTTGACGAAACTGTCCATAAGTCCAGTTATACATCGTCAGCAATCCTATATTTTCTGATGTATAAAGGCAAGATATGTGGCTAAAATATAAGCACATTTTGAAAACTTTCCTCCTTGTGGTTTTGGAGTAGTGGTCCCGTAAACTCCAGCACCGGATTCAATTCTTGTTCCTTTCCCGTCCTGTGCGTGTGAATATAATATAATCCTTAGTGATGGGGTTAACGGAACTGTCCATAAGTCCAGTTATACATCGTCAGCCACCCTATATTTTCTGATGTATAAAGGCAAGATATATGGCTAAAATATGATCCAACCATGAACCAACCATGAACCAACCATGAACCAACCATGAACCAACCATGAACCAACCATGAACCAACCATGAACCAACCCTAACCAACCCTAACCCAACCATGAACCAACCATGAACCAACCATGAACCGACCATGAACCGACCATGAACCGACCATGAACCGACCATGAACCGACCATGAACCGACCATGAACCGACCATGAACCGACCATGAACCGACCATGAACCGACCATGAACCGACCATGAACCGACCATGAACCGACCATGAACCGACCATGAACCGACCATGAACCGACCATCAACCGACCATGAACCGACCATGAACCGACCAACCATGAACCAACCATGAACCAACCATGAACCGACCATCGTCAGCCACCCTATATTTTCTGATGTATAAAGGCAAGATATGTGGCTAAAATATAAGCACATTTTGAAAACTTTCCTCCTAGTGGTTTTGGAGTAGTGGTCCCGTAAACTCCAGCACCGGATTCAGTTCTTGTTGTTTTCCCGTCCTGTGCGTGTGAATAGAATAAAATCCTTAGTGACGGGGTTGACGAAACTGTCCATAAGTCCAGTTATACATCGTCAGCAATCCTATATTTTCTGATGTATAAAGGCAAGATATGTGGCTAAAATATAAGCACATTTTGAAAACTTTCCTCCTTGTGGTTTTGGAGTAGTGGTCCGGTAAACTCCAGCACCGGATTCAATTGTTGTTCTTTTCCCGTCCTGTGCGTGTGAATATAATATAATCCTTAGTGATGGGGTTAACGGAACTGTCCAGAAGTCCAGTTATACATCGTCAGCCACCCTATATTTTCTGATGTATAAAGGCAAGATATATGGCTAAAATATGATCCAACCATGATCCAACCATGATCCAACCATGATCCAACCATGATCCAACCATGATCCAACCATGATCCAACCATGATCCAACCATGATCCAACCATGATCCAACCATGATCCAACCATGATCCAACCATGAACCAACCATGAACCAACCATGAACCAACCATGAACCAACCATGAACCAACCATGAACCAACCATGAACCAACCATGAACCAACCATGAACCAACCATGAACCAACCATGAACCAACCATGAACCAACCATGAACCAACCATGAACCAACCATGAACCAACCATGAACCAACCATGAACCAACCATGAACCAACCATGAACCAACCATGATCCAACCATGATCCAACCATGATCCAACCATGATCCAACCATGATCCAACCATGATCCAACCATGATCCAACCATGAACCAACCATGAACCAACCATGATCCAACCATGATCCAACCATGAACCAACCATGAACCAACCATGAACCAACCATGAACCAACCATGAACCAACCATGAACCAACCATGAACCAACCATGAACCAACCATGAACCAACCATGAACCAACCATGAACCAACCATGAACCAACCATGAACCAACCATGAACCAACCATGAACCAACCATGAACCAACCATGAACCAACCATGAACCAACCATGAACCAACCATGAACCAACCATGAACCAACCATGAACCAACCATGAACCAACCATGAACCAACCATGAACCAACCATGAACCAACCATGAACCAACCATGAACCAACCATGAACCAACCATGAACCAACCATGAACCAACCATGAACCAACCATGAACCAACCATGAACCAACCATGAACCAACCATGAACCAACCATGAACCAACCATGAACCAACCATGAACCAACCATGAACCAACCATGAACCAACCATGAACCAACCATGAACCAACCATGAACCAACCATGAACCAACCATGAACCAACCATGAACCAACCATGAACCAACCATGAACCAACCATGAACCAACCATGAACCAACCATGAACCAACCATGAACCAACCATGAACCAACCATGAACCAACCATGAACCAACCATGAACCAACCATGAACCAACCATGAACCAACCATGAACCAACCATGAACCAACCATGAACCAACCATGAACCAACCATGAACCAACCATGAACCAACCATGAACCAACCATGAACCAACCATGAACCAACCATGAACCAACCATGAACCAACCATGAACCAACCATGAACCAACCATGAACCAACCATGAACCAACCATGAACCAACCATGAACCAACCATGAACCAACCATGAACCAACCATGAACCAACCATGAACCAACCATGAACCAACCATGAACCAACCATGAACCAACCATGAACCAACCATGAACCAACCATGAACCAACCATGAACCAACCATGAACCAACCATGAACCAACCATGAACCAACCATGAACCAACCATGATCCAACCATGATCCAACCATGATCCAACCATGATCCAACCATGATCCAACCATGATCCAACCATGATCCAACCATGATCCAACCATGATCCAACCATGATCCAACCATGATCCAACCATGATCCAACCATGATCCAACCATGATCCAACCATGATCCAACCATGATCCAACCATGATCCAACCATGATCCAACCATGATCCAACCATGATCCAACCATGATCCAACCATGATCCAACCATG